>JASCZW010018649.1:0-15087 GCA_034211315.2 Aedes japonicus | reverse complement strand
TCCAATCGCCATATTAAATATGGTAACAAATCATTGATATGTATGAAATACACACCAAATTATATATGTGAACAATAAACCGAGATCAGAAGGACCAATTGAGCACTCTTTTAGATAACCTTCCTATTAAATTCCCTAAATTTTCAGGAAATTTATGATTAATTTATCGAATATATTGTTGAAATTTTGATATGTTCCATTCAGGAAAGGCGATTACCAGTTCACTTTTTGGTGCCTGCAGTAATCCTGAAGGCGCACTGGACACCTCAGGCTGTTATTTCGCCCAATATTCGCCATAAAATTAAATACGCATATGTTTGGGAGTATGATACTCCATGAAAAACTCAATTTGTTTTAGAAATGTTGCTGTGAAATATAATTTCCCGCAAAACTAGGACATTATTAACTGCTAAAAGATTCAGAAGAGCAAATGAATCGGACGAAGCAGAACAACAAGCTTCAACCACGATTATCACCGAAGTTCGAGCAGCTATTGTTCGGACGTTTGGCGATTTTCATGGCAGCTCAATAGGTCGGTGGAGGTTCCTCAGTGGCTCATAACATCTTCCGCCCGAAACGTTCACAAATCTTTATGGTCTTTGTAAAGGTTTTGTAAGATTCGTTTCCGCAACCGTCCTGCTGAGGTGGGCCCGCTGACACGGCTTTTGGCCCGTAAGTATACATAGAAGGTGTTGGCGGACAAAACAGCTTGAATGCAGTTCTTATCCAACAAAGCCAGAAGGATTAAGCTATGCATGGCTGGAAAAACTAAGCTGTTACTTGGGTTACTGCGCAAATTATATTAGAAAAGACCGGATCAGCTAGCATCTCGCAAAGTCTGGACAACAATCATTGACTCAACTGAAAGCTTGGAAAATTAGGCTTAACTGCCGAAGAAACTAGGATATTGAAGATCAGGATCACTAATCCAGGAAAATCCTTCCAGAGGAAGTTCATTGAAGCTCAGAAGAGAATTGCGTGAAAAGTTAAAGCCAAAGTTCTTCAGAGAAATACAGGAAGGTTTTTTAGAGAGTTCTGGAAGTCCTTCAGAGAACTTCGGGGAAATTTTTCTAAGAGGAGAGGAAAATCAAAGAGAAAGGTAAGTTCAAAGAGAAATTCAGGGTAGTTTTTCAGAGAAGTTCAGAGAACTTCAGAAAAGTTTGGGGAATTTCTTCAAAGAAGTTTTTCATAGATATTCAGATAATTCGGGAAGTTAAAGGAAGATTTTCATAGAACTACAAGAAAATTCTTCAGAGAACAACAGGAAAGTTCTTCACAGAAATTCAAAGAAGTTTTTTATAGATGTTTAGAGAAGTTCTTCAGAGAACTTCGGAGATTGTCTGCAGAGAACTTTGGAAGTTCTTCAAAGAATTTCAGGGAAGTTTTTCAGAGAACTTCAGGGAAGTTTTTTAGAGAACTTCAGAGAACTTCGGGAAAATTCTTCAAAGAGGAAGGGAAGTTCAAAGAGAAAGGGAAGTCCTTCAGAGAACTACAGGGAAGTTTTTCAGAGAAATTCAGTGAATTTCAGAAAAGTTTGGGGAATTTCTTCAGGAAAATTCTTCATAGAAATTAAGATAATTCTTCAAAGGAGTTAGGGAAGTTGAGGGAATTTCTTCAGAGGATTTTCAGGGAAGTTTTTCAGAGAACTTCGGAGATGTTCTGCAGAGAACTTCAGGAAAGTTCTTCAAAGAATTTCAGGGAAGTTTTTCAGAGAATTCTAGAGAAGTTCTTCAGAGAACTTCAGAGAAATTCTTCAAGAGAGGGGAAGTTTCAAAGAATTTCAGGAAGTTCTCTAGAGAACTTCAGGGTAGTTTTCCAGAAGTTCAGAGAACTTCAGAAAAGTTTAGGGGAATTTCTTCAGAGAAGTTCTTCATAGAAATTAAGATAATTCTTCAAAGAAGTTCGGGAAGTTAAGGGAATTTCTTCAGAGAAATTTCAGGGAAGTTTTTCAGAGAACTACAGGTAAGTTCTTCAAAGAACTACAGGGAAGTTCTTCACACATATTCAGAGAAGTTCTTTATAGAATTACAGAGAAGTTCTTCAGAGAACTTCGGAGATGTTCTGCAGAGAACTTTGAGGAAATTTTTCAAAGAATTTTGAGGATGTTTTTCAGAAAACTTCAGGGAAGTTCTTCAGAGAATTTCAGAGAAGCTCGGGAAAATTCCTTTGGGAATTTCAGGGAAATTCTTCAGAGAATTTTCAGGGAAGTTCTCAGAGGAACTACAGAGACATTCTTCAGAAGAACTACAGGGAAGTTCTTAACAGAAATTCAGAGAAGTTCTTTATAGAAGCTCAGAGAAGTTCTTCAGAGAACTTTGGAAATGTTCTGCAGAGAACTTCGAGCAAGCTCTTCAATGTATTTCAGGAAAGTTTTTCAGAGGAGCTTCAGGGAAGTTCTTCAGAGAATTTCAGGTAATTCTTCAGAGAAGTTCGGTAAAATTCCTCTGGGAGTTTCAGGGGAATTCTTCGGAAGAATTTCAGGGAAGTTCTTCAGAGAACTACAGGAAAATTGTTCAGAGGAACTCATGTTCAGAGGAACTGCATTCTTTACAGAAATTCAGAGAAGTTCTTCATAAAAGTTCAGAGAAGTTCTTCAGAGAGCTTCGGAGATGTTCTGCAGAGAACTTTGGGGAAGTTCTTCAAAGAATTTCAGGGAAGTTTTTCAGAGAACTTCAGAGAATTTCAGATTATTCTTCAGAGAAGTTCGGGAAAATTCCTCTGGAAATTTCGTGGTAATTCTTCAGGGGAATTTCAGGGAAATTCTTCAGAGGAACTGTAGGAAAATTCTTCAGAGGAACTACAGGGAAGTTCTTCACAAAAATTCAGAGAAGTTTTTTATAGAAGTTCAGAGAAGTTCTTCAGATAACTTCGGAGATGTTCTGCAGAGAACTTTGTGGAAGTTCTTCAAAGAATTTCAGGTAATTCTTCAGAGAAGTTCGGGAAAATTCCTCTTGGAATTTCAGGGAATTTCTTCAGAGGAATTTCAGGGAAGTTCTTCAGAGAACTACAGGAAAATTGTTCAGAGAACTACAGGAAAGTTCTTCACAAAAAATTCAGAGAAGTTCTTTATGAAAGTTCAGAGAATTCTTCAAAGAACTTCAGATGTAATTTTCAGAGAATTTCATGGAAAATTCCTGTGAGGAATTCGAGAAATTCTTCAGAGGAATTTCAGGAAGTTTCTTCAGAGGATTTCAGGGAAGTTCTTTAGAGGAACTCAGGAAATTCTTCAGAGGAACTCAGGAAGTTCTTCACAGAAACTACAGAGAAGTTCATTCAGAGAGACTTCAGTGGAAGTTCTTCACAGAGAATTCAGAGAAGTTTTTCAGAGAGATTCGGAGAGTGAATTTCTTCAGAGAATTTCAGGAAATTTTTTGAACTCAGAGAAGTACTTCATGAATTTCGAAGAAGTTCTTTGAGAACTTCATGGAAGTTCTTCAGAGAATTTCAGATAATTCTTCAGAGAATTCGGGAAAATTCTCAGAGAATTTCAGGGAAGTTCTTCAGAGAATTTTAGCGAAGTTCTTCAGAGAAATTTAGGAAAATTCTTCAGGGAACTACAGGGAAATTCTTCAGAGGAACTGCTAGGAAGTTTTTCAGAGAAATTCAGGGAAGTTCTTTATAGAAGTTCAGAGAAGTTCTTCAGAGAACTTCGGAGATGTTCTGCAGAGAACTTTGGGGAAGTTCTTCAAAGAATTTCAGGGAAGTTTTTCAGAGAACTTTAGGGAAGTTCTTCAGAGAATTTCAGGTAATTCTTCAGAGAAGTTCGGGAAAATTCAGGGAAATTCTTCAGCGGAATTTCAGGAAGTTCTTCAGAGAACAACATGGAAATTCTTCAGATGAACTACTGGGAAGTTCTTCACAGAAATTCTGGAGAAGTTCTTTATAGAAGTTCAGAGAAGTTCTTCAAGAGAACTTCGGATAGATGTTCTGCAGAGAACTTTGAGGGGGAAGTTCTTCAAAGAGAAGGTAATTCAAAGAGAAGTTCCTTCAGAGAACTTCAGGATAATTTTTCGGAGACGTTCAGAAACTTCAGAAAATTTGGGAATTTCTTCAGAGAAGTTCTTAATAGAAATTAAGATAATTCTTCAAAGAAGTTCAGGAAGTTAAGGGAATTTCTTCAGAGGATTTTCAGGGAAGTTTTTCAGAGAACTACAGGAAAGTTCTTCAGAGAACTACAGGGAAGTTCTTCACAGAAATTCAGAGAAGTTCTTTATAGAAGTTCAGAGAAGTTCTTCAGAGAACTTCGGAGATGTTCTGCAGAGAACTTTGGGGAAGTTCTTCAAAGAATTTCAGGGAAGTTTTTCAGAGAACTTCAGGGAAGTTCTTCAGAGAATTTCAGGAATTCTTCAAAGAAGTTCGAAAGGAAGTATCAGGAATTCTTCAGAGGAATTTCAGGGAAGTTCTTCAGAGAACTACAGGAAAATTGTTCAGAGAACTACAGGGAAGTTCTTTACAGAAATTCAGAGAAGTTCTTCATAAAAGTTCAGAGAAGTTCTTCAGATAACTTCGGAGATGTTCTGCAGAGAACTTTGTGGAAGTTCTTCAAAGAATTTCAGGTAATTCTTCAGAAAAGTTCGGGAAAATTCCTCTTGGAATTTCAGGGAAGTTCTTCAGAGGAATTTCAGGGAAGTTCTTCAGAGGAAATTTAGGGAAATTTTTCAGAGGAACTTCTGGGAAGTTCTTCACAGACATTCAGAGAAGTTCTTTATAGAAGTTCAGAGAAGTTCTTCAGAGAACATCGGAGATGTTCTGCAGAGAACTTCGGGGAAGTTATTCAAAGAATTTCAGGGAAGTTATGCAGAGAACTTCAGGGAAGTTCTTCAGAGAATTTCAGGTAATTCTTCAGAGAAGTTCGGGAAAGTTCTTGTGAGAATTTCAGGGAAATTCTTCGGAAGAATTTCAGGAAAGTTCTTCAGAGGAACTGCAGGGAAGTACTTCAGAGGAACTACAAAGAAGTTCTTTACAGAAATTCATAGAAGTTCTTTACAGAAGTCCAGAGAAGTTTTACAGAGAACATCGGACATGTTCTGCCGAAAACTTCGGGGAAGTTCTTCAAAGAATTTCAGGGAAGTTATTCATAGAACTTCAGGGAAGTTCTTCAGAGAATTTCGGGTAATTCTTTAGAGAAGTTCGGGAAAATTCCTCTGGGAATTTCAGGGAAATTATTCAGATAAATTTCAGGAAAGTTCTTCAGAGGAACTACAGGGAAATTCTTCAGAAGAGCTACAGGGAAGTTCTTCACAGAAATTCCGAGAAGTGCTTTATAAGAGTTCAGAGAAGTTCTTCAGAGAACATCGGACATGTTCTGCAGAGAACTTTGGGGAAGTTTTTCAAAGAATTTCAGGGAAGTTTTACAGAAGCTACAGGGAAGTTCTTCACGGAAATTCCGAGAAGTGCTTTATAGAAGTTCAGAGAAGTTCTTCAGAGAACATCCGACATTTTCTGCAGAGAACTTTGGGGAAGTTCTTCAGAGAATTTCAGATTATTCTTCAGAAAAGTTCGGGAAAATTCCTCTGGGAATTGCAGGAAAATTCTTCAGAAGAATTTCAGGAAAGTTCTTCAGAGGAATTTCAGGAAATTCTTCAGAGGAACGAAATTCAGGGAAGTTCTATCAAGAGTTTCAGAGAATTCTTGGAGAGTTCTTATAGAGAACTTCAGAGAAGTTCTTCAAAGAACTTCGGTGAAGTTCTGCAGAGAACTTCGGGAAAGTTCTTCAGAGAACTTCAGGGAAGTTTTCAGAGAAGTTCAGGGAAAATTTTTCAGAGGAATTTCTATGGAAGTTCATCTGAGGAAGTTCAGGGAATTCGGTTAAATTCATTGAACTTTGGAGAGTTCTTCAAGATCATTGTACGTACGGTTCTTCAGAGAATTCAAAAGTCTTAGAGAACTTCGAAAGTTCTTCAGAGATTTAGAAAAGTTCTTCAGAAAAGTTAAGAAAGAAAGAGAGTGGCTGTCAAATTCACTTGACTTTGAAGAAAAATAGCAATTTCCCAATTGTGTAGGAGCGTTAGATGGAAAGCAGGTTAGTATAAAAGCCCCTTGAAAGAGCGTAGGTGATTATTTAAATTATAAAAAGTAGTTCAGCCGTCCCTAACATGAGAGACAGATGCTGTTGTGAGCCGCTCCTCCTGGAGAACAGACGCTCAGGTTTGCAGAAGCAAACCCCGCTTCCCTGTCAGCCTACGACAAAAGTTCCCACCGGAGTTGGTTACCCGATCTTCCTTAAGGTTTCTCGCAGCCCAGCCGGCACCGCGGGGAGGTAGGGGTAGGAGTTACTGAACAAGAGGCTAAGGACAACTAAATAGGGTCAATTACAAACCTACAAGTACGTGAAGTAGCAGTGGTACGCATTGTTCAGTCATTTCCCAACCTAACATAGTTTAGGTGTCCCTATGAAGTATTACATAGTTTTCTAGCATATAGCTCACTATATACTAGAAATAGCCGCCGTGCGGCGACACCTTTACAGACGTTTGATTGGGTTACTGGTTACTATCCCACTGTCTAGATGTTGATCCAACAGAAATGTTTCACTTATCCGAACAAACTGTGTCAAAACATCGTATTCCGATGATTGCTTAGGTGAGAAAATCCAACCGACTCACCGGGTGAAGACTTCCATAAATGAAAATCAATTAACGTGTCGTTCTTTATGATGTTCACTTTAAGACCCCTGGTAGAAGCAAATGCTCGAGGTCGACCACCTCGAGAGTGGAGCTTTGCCGGTTTAATTTTATGTTCTTTCCATTCCATCGACGGGTGAATACTGCAGCAGGTCGTCGGGTGTGCGTTGCGTACTTACAGCAGCAGCAGCAGCTCCGTAATCGGCTTTGATAGTAATTTTGTGTTATTATTTATTTATTTCCCTTTCGAGCTTGTGACGGCAGCTGACAGCAGATGGGTTGGGGGATGGTTATTTGGATGGCATCGGTGAGGAGGCCGCCATTTACCGTCCCGTCACACATAGTTTTGGCTCATTGAGAAAATAATCAAAGCCTCTGCGTTCGTCTTCTTCGTTGACGGTTAAAATCTCAACGCACCAAGAGTAGGACGAGCATGAAAGTAAAGGGGGAAAAAGCCTCCAGCATGACTTCTTTCGACATCCCCGCTTCCATCCTGCCACATCATGTGTAGGTTATTTTAGTTGGCAAAATTGTTGCAATTATAAAAAATACTATCGCCGCTACCACCAACCTAACGGCCGGTCCTAAACAGTCGGTGATGGATGATGGTAAGCACCGAACTGCGAATCAGTGAGAATGCAAGAGGTCAACCGACCACCGATGAAGCCGCGCCACCAAGAGGAGCCTGGACCGTCTAATGGTTCAACAGCAGCCAGCGGTTAACTGCGCTCGTAACAATATAGTAAAAACTAGCATTGTATTGAAACATGATTTTTCTATTCACACCATGACGTTTTGGCTTGCCGTTTTCGGACATACAATGATTAAACTCCGTTTGGATGGGTCAGCCCGCGGTGATGGGCAAGCTTTGTTACACAACCCGGGCGCGATTCACCTTTCAACTATACATGTTTGCCGAGCTGAGAATTGCTCAAATTGAGTGATTAATGAATCTTTCTGGGTCGATTTCGGTATGAATAGCAACAAAGCTTGGTTTATTATTTAGATTCGGCTGGAGGAACATGCTTTTGCAATGCAATTTTGTCTTCTTTAAACGCGTTTGTTATGCATACGGACTCGATGGGATTCAATGGCCAACCGTTTGATTGCAAGTCATCGTTGCATTGCATAACCAGTTCCACTCTTTCGATCTCAACGGGTCGTGACTTGACCAAACCCTAACCACACTATCAAACTCATGTTAGTGAAAGTACCCACTCTTGTGCATTAATCAAACTGACTGTTCCTTTCCCTTCTGTAATCCAAGTAATCACCCTAGCCATCGATTGTAGATGCATACAACATATTTGCACGTGGCTCTGTGTGGGACTTTATTTAAGCCCCTAGACTTATCCCAGACAGCCGGATTTGTTTTCCTCTCACTTTCAATCTATGCATCACTAACGATCGTCTGGCTGGTGCAGGCAGTTGCGCTTCCTGACATAACATGCGGCTCGAACCTGAATATGCACCCCGGTAGTTGCAGTCAGCCACAAGCCCTTATCGGCGTTTCATGTCGGGTTGAGTTTGGCACAAGACGACCGCGTGATGCACCGCGGAGAAAGTCAGCTGTTGATCGAATGCCTGTGGGACCTGAATGTGGCCGTACGCGCGCCTTCCCGCCAAAGTGCGTCAACTTTCGATTTCGTTCGGCGGCGGCTTGCTCGAAATGATGACGATGATTAATTTATTTTCATTAAGGTATAACTTTTAACCACCTGGGCTGGTTTGTCATTGACGATGAATTATGATTCGCTCGATCGAAAGCACTTGATAAGTGATAGGTTCATTTTTACGGGTAATGTTCGCGATTGGATCAAGAATTTGAGTTATCGAGTTAAGATCAAACAGTTAGGGCATCTTCAACGGTGTTCCAAATCGTGGTTTGGATTTATTTTTTAAGACCAAACGCAAAAACATCGTTGCACCGTAAATTTTGCTTTATACCGGATCTATTTTGCATCATTTTAAATCTAGTATATGTTTTGATCTATTCTTGCAGCAATTTGGATCAAGCAATATACCGTACCAAAACACTACACGCTACTTGATAATACCAATTAATGACATACATTAATTGTTATGTTATATATTCTCCGTGCGCGGAGTAACGATTATGATGTAGAAGGAGATGTTCGCTCATCACCATGACGCACCAAAAGTGAACAACAATGTTTTTGGCTAGAATGAAAGATATGCAGAGAAAGTTTTGATAGTTCCGTCAGTGTGCGGCAGGCTTGGAAATATAACAGATGTTTTTAGGAAAATTGAGCGAAAAGGGCATGTGTACAGTGGTACTCGAACCAACGACATTTTTGCCTAACATCCCACAACTATCAAAACTTTCTGTTCATATCTTTCATTCTAGCCAAAAACATTGTTGTTCACTCTTGGTGCCTCATGGTGATGAGCGAACATCTCCTTCTACACCAATTAATGAGTTAAATTTCAGCTACCTCAAAACAAAAACTCAACTTTATTAGGTAACTTCTTAGGCCGTTTTCAGCGGTCGCGGTCTATTCTAAATTTTGACAGTTAAATAAACCATATGAAATTTTCCATTTTCACCGGGGCGTTCTAAATTTGATTTTCGAACAGTTCTGTTGTCAATAAAATAGAACTGTCATACGTTTTGTTTTATTTCGCGCCGAAATTGGAACAGAATCCAGGCAGTTCTAAACTTGTTTGACAGCAGGAAAAAGGAACAACAACGTCAAATGAAAAAGTCGGAGAGGAAAATCGGTCGTTAAAGTGTTTTTTGAAAAGTGTATAGTGAAAGGTGTAAAATCAAATAAAAATAGGTCTGCCAGTTCTGGTTGTGCGGCGCTCCTCCATCCAGGTAAGCAAAGTGAAATTATTGTTTTATGTTGGCGTTTTTCAACGGGGCACTGCATAGTGAAATTTTGTAATAGAATTTGTCCGAACTTCTCAATCCGATTCTCCATTTATTTTTTGTTTTATTTCAGTCGAAGGATAATTATTTTCATTCGCCGATTTAGGCTGAAGCGCTGAATTTTGGAAACACTGCTCCGCTATTCTGTGGCTGTTTTTCATCCTGCCGAGATGAATTTTGATGAAGGTATTTTTTATTTTTACTTGAGTGGATTTTATATTATAGAAGAGTGGATAACCAATTTCATCGGAACTAGCGGATTTTCCATTCCCGCTGGCTAACAAGAAAGCCAATTCGGCTGTAGAAATGGGTTTGTTCATCGGATCGTCAAGCCGGTTGTTGAGGGTTGTATAGATTTAATGGTGAGCAAAAACTTGTCGAGTTGAGTGAAGTTGTGGCTGTATCCGCTGCGTGCGTTGAGTTCAGTGAAAGACTTAGTGAAGATGACGGCAATTTCTTTGGAATCCCGTGTGACGATGTCTCTTATATTTATTGCAACTCCGTTGCTGTTTTGTTCCCTCCCCGTTTACGTTTTTCCAATATTCGGACGATGTGCTTTCGGTGTTTATTTCGTTCAAAAAGACGTGGGTTTTGAAATTGGCAGTGTTGATGGTATCTCGGCAGGCATTGCGTTTCAACCGGTAGTACATAGCTATTGTCAGAGCATCTGGATGGGTCTTTGGAGTTCGGTTCATTTTTCGTAGAGCTTTCTTACTGGCTTTTGTGGCGTGTTTTGGTGACTACCACCTAAGTGCCCGACATCCTGCGTTTGGGCTCATTCTTCGAATGGCTTCTGAGGCTGCTGTAAGGCTGCTGTTCGTGAGATTCTCCAGCGATGAATTGACGTGTATGAAACTAGCTTTGATAAGGTTTTCGAAAAGTTGCCAGTCGGCAAGCTCATATTGCCATCGGGGACGTCTTGTTGTTCTAGGTGCGGCGAAACTGTAGTGAATTGATATGGTACGTTCCTTGTCCAGCCGTGTTTGGATGCCGGGGTTGTCCGTCTGTTCAGGTGCGGAGAAAGCTTCCGCACTGCCGGGGCCTCGGCTGAGCTTTTGCTTCCCTGTGGTGGTACGTTGGCTAATCGGGTCTTCGGCTTGGTCTCGGTCACTCGGAGAATGGCATAGTGCTCGTCTAGGTGTAGTGAAAGTCAAAACGTGGTCGGTGAATGACGAAGATAGCACGGCGGGAAGGGAGGACCGAAGCGTTGTAGTTGCAGTAGATCAACCAACCTCTCAATTGGGATCAGTTCCTACTGCCAAGGTTGGGTGAGGCGTATGGTAAATTGCATGAACAGCTACTTCTACTAAATTAACCATTGAATTACGGATGCTGATGCAAATTCTAAAGTGCAACTTCTCACATCAATATCGAAGCTGCTTCAAACACAACCCTCACAAAGTAGCAACCCAAAATTCCTTTCAACATCTGAACCAAGAAAGGCGGAAGATACTTTGGTTCGTTTAAAACAGAAGGAAATATTCATCGAGGAACAGGAGGGTGTTTCTAGCGGAGAAATGGTTGCAAAGCGATCACAATAACGTTGGTTCAACCCCTTCTCTGGAAAAATTAGCTCGAACTCAGAGGATGACTGAAGCATCCAATTGTTCTGCCAGCAGGACATCCGTTCACTCGTTTGCGTCTGCTTCAAGGCCCCGATTTGGCCGTTAAGAGGAACGGCTATCATCCGGAATATCATACACAAAAGTCAAAAGTGCTTTTGCTCAAACTCGTCTTCCAATCCGCAGTTTATAAGAATTTCACCAGCCAAATCAAAACAGAGAATGAAGTTCCAAAACAAAACCAAAATATTTTTGGAACTATTTTTCATTTAATTTCTAGGAATCGTTATTAAATATTATATTATTCAATTGCATATTTTACAGCTTATAGCCTATGCACGTTTCCCACATACATGAATTGGTCAGAACTTATATAAGCTTCTAAAAACTAAACGAAATCTTGAAGAGGTATGTTCTGATTTACAGTAAATATCGGAATATCAATTTTCTTCAATTTTTATCGGAATGACAATTTTCTTCCACAAACCATACAAAACTAAAATGGGCTCAAGTTTGATCATTGAGATATATCGAGAATGTCCTTGGGAAATTATTCCAAGCTATTTTAAGAATATACCGAGCCCTCAACTCCCACCCTTTGCCTTTTAGTGAAAAAGATTGAATTTTCCAAAGAATTATATATTTTTTTACAATTTTTCTTCCACAAACCATACAAAACTAAAATGGGCTCAAGTTTGATCATTGAGATATATCGAGAATGTCTTCGGGAAATTATTCCAAGCTATTTCAAGAATATACCGAGCCCTCAACTCCCACCCTTTGCATTTTAGTGAAAAAGATTGAATTTTCCAAAGAATTATATATTTTTTACAATTTTCTTCCACAAACCATACAAAACTAAAATGGGCTCAAGTTTGATCATTGAGATACATCAAGAATGTCCTCGGGAAATTATTCCAAGCTTTTTCAAGAATATACCGAGCCCTCAACTCCCACCCTTTGCATTTTAGTGAAAAAGATTGAATTTTCCAAAGAATTATATATTTTTTACAATTTTCTTCCACAAACCATACAAAACTAAAATGGGCTCAAGTTTGATCATTGAGATATATCGAGAATGTCTTCGGGAAATTATTCCAAGCTATTTCAAGAATATACCGAGCCCTCAACTCCCACCCTTTGCATTTTAGTGAAAAAAGATTGAATTTTCCAAAGAATTATATATTTTTACAATTTTCTCTTTTTCTCTCTCTGCATAGAGATTTTCTCTCTCTCTTTCCCTCACTTACGCGACATTGGGAAAAAATACAAATTTCGTCAATTTGCAAAACTTGCTACGAAAAATTTTCTTATTGTTACAAGTTTTAGTTATTCTTAGAACATACGTATCCTGAGCATCTGGGATGTTTCCTGAACTATTGGAACGTTTCTCGAGCTTCTGGGAAGATCCTTGAACTTCTATGAAGCTCTTTAATTCCTGGGATGAATCCTAGAGAGATCCTCACTTCTTGATATTACTGGGATGTTTGCTAAACTTTTGAGGATGCTCAAAAAAGTTTCCTGAATTTCTGGGACTTCTCTGAAACTCATGGAAGTTACCCGATCTTAAGGAAAGTTCTCTGAAATTCTTGGAAAATTTCCGGACTTCTGAGAAACTTCCTGAATTTTTGAGAAGTGCCCTGAGAATCTGGGAAGTTGTTTGAGCTGTTGGGAAGTTCCCTAAACTTCTGGGAAGTTCTCTAAATTTCAGGGAAGTTTTATGAACGTCTGAAATGTTCGCTGAGCTTCTGAAAAGTTTCCTGATATTTTTCGGAAATTCCCTGATCTTTGTGGACATTTCCTGGAGTTTTTCTGGAGGAAGAACTCAGAACTTCAAAGAATTCCCTTGAAATGAAAAAAACCTTAGAAGTTTCTTGAACTTCTGAGAAGTTCATTATACTTCTGGGAAGTTTCATGATCTTTGAAGAATTTCTTTGGACCTCTAGAACGATCCGCAAACTTTTGAAAAGCTTCATGAACTTCTGGAAAGTTCTCTGAACTTGAATGTTCCCTGAACATCTTGAGTAGTTCTATAAACGTCAAAGAAATACCCAAAAAATTCTGATAGGTTTTGTAAATTTCTAGGAAGCACCCTGAATTTATCAGAGAGTTTCATGAACTTCTAGGTAGCGGAATTGTCGAACTGCTGGGAAGAACGCTTAACATCTGTGAAGTTCCTTGCATTAATGGAAATTTCTGGGATGTTCCCTTAACATCAAGGAGAATTCCAAAACTCCTGGGGCGGTAAGTCTTCAGGATGGCTTTGCAAAACTTTCCCAGGGTCAGTAGGTTAGCTGACTCCCCAATCCTCACATTTTCGTCGAGGGAACTAGTTGAAGAAGCGGACGCCAACATCCGTAAGGCTTCAGTACACTTTTGTAACGGGTTCAGGCCGACTTTTCCAGCTGCATCACAACTTAGCTGGAAGCGCTATTCTCCAATGCATGTCCACATGAAATTTTACATGATCGTGTTAATATTAAACTGTGCTGCTTTTCTCTGTTAGCTGTCTTTCAGCGTTCAAAAGCGGAAGACAAAAGAGCAAATTTTTAACATATAAAGCAGTTTACTCTCGAATATAAATAGTCGGTTGTTGAATAGTAAATAGTAAATATATAAAGTTACAAAAGCCGAATCTTGTAAAGCAGATTTTATTGCTATTCTGAATCTTTCGGGTCTTGAGCTGTGAACTGATACTCATCCAGATTCACCCATCGCAGTTTCTAGGAACGCATTTGATCAACCTTTTTGTGAGGGGGGTGGGGGGGATTGGGTTCTTGAGAAAGCATGACAATCCATACAAAAAAAAATTGAAGGTCCATATAAAAACATAATTAATGGACGTTCCCATGTTGAAAACATGAACCGCAGCCACCGCCTGAATGTTTTTAGTTTTTAATGAAATTAATGTCGTATAATTTTGAAATTGATATTGTTCATTACACAGAACAACAAAAATATTAACAAGCGCGTATAATCTCCTCTCGTTGAATTCCAAGCTGAAGGAGGGTAAACAACGAAATTGTTTCCAATCTTTCATGCGTCATACAACAATGTTTACAATCTTTCATACAACAGGCTAGATTCAGGCGTTATCTGGCTTAATTTACATGAAATATCCCATTGTTTCCTGCCAAATCTAGCATTCTCTTTATGTGCATTAGTTAACGCAGAAAATCGATGTTTCTTTTTATCTGCACAGCTAGAAACCAACATTTAATTTTCTGCACAGTAAAAAATAATCAAAGTTACATGCGCTGTAAAATGTTTGAATAGTAAAAATGTATCGATATACTCGAACAAAGGGTTGATAACAAGTTTTTATACCAGGTTATCGTATTTTGATCACTGAATATGTTATCATCAAGTCTGAATAAACAGCCAAAATAACAGAATGAATAACAAAAAAAATACTCGTTGAATATCATATTGATAACTTATTTTGTTATCACTGCAAACAACTTGATAACAAATCCTGTATTGTATTGGGAAACTAGGATAATTAAAAACTAACACTTCATTTAATCACTTTAAAAAATTAAAAATAAAACATTGAAACACTTTTTTCAAATTTTCGCTAGTAAACGCGAGCAAATTCCTTTAAATTCTACTAAAAGCTTATCTTTTGACAGATAGGCCTATTTCGTCTGCTACTTACAGTCTTCTTCAGTGTCGAGTGCTTGACTTCCTATAATATGCAAATTTATTGAAATAGTATCAAACTATGTTATCAATTTGAAATCAAATTCTCATGCTAATAACTGAAAAAACTATTTTGATTAAGAGCAAAATTTCTTGTTCAAATGTGCTGGACATACTTATAGTTTTACAATTCAACTTATAACGTTCATAAAAAATAGTGTGTTCAAAATGATAACACATGATAACAAAATTAATACAAAATGGGCTACAGTGAATGTACAGAACTTAATCGACGGAATCAAGAGAGATGTGCAAGTATTTGGAAAGGGAAAAAGGACTGAAAAAAATACAAATAATAGCCTATTTG
>JASCZW010018648.1:0-15071 GCA_034211315.2 Aedes japonicus | reverse complement strand
AGCAGAATCGAATAGGCTTGTTCTGCGCTATTTCTTCCACTTCTTGGATCCATGGATGCCGAGATTTTCCCGCCTCTAATGCCAGTAGGCAGCAAGCAGAATTCGATAGAACAACCAGCTCATTACTCTGGTTCGGGATCGTGACTATATGCAGAAGACACTGCATATAGTGAGACTCTCACTATAACTTACCACTCGAGCCGTACAACCTAGTCTAACAAAATTTGGCTCCAGGTGTCAGTTATTTTTAATGTGTCAAATTAGTGCATTTCCATTTGTTTGGATTGAAGAAGATTTTGTGAACATTTTATGACAAGAATTAAATCCTCAGATTGCCTCATGCCCAGAAGTCAGTTTCGGATATCACGGCTCTTGCAAAAATGTAAAAAATGGTTTTAGAGATCAAAAAATGATGATAAAGGGCGATACGGTCAAAATTTGGTCAATATCAACTTGACGTATTTCTTTCAATTTTGCATTTAAAAACCTGAACACCCCTCATTTTGAAGGTGTGTTGTGTGTAGAATGTTTGCTCCTATTTTGATTTTGGAATTCACTCTTCAGTTGTCAAAATGCCGTCCAAGCAAGAAGAGCAGCGTATCAAAATTTTGCTCGCGCATCGCAGAAATCCGAAGCTACTCGCACGCAAAGTTGGCAAAATCGCTAAAAGTTGCCAAATCAACCGTTACAAATGTAATTAAAGTGTTTGGGGAACGTTTGTCGACAGCCAGGAAGTCTGGATCGGGGGAAATCGAAAACCGGAAGCCGCTGAGACGACAAGAGAGTTGCCGGTAGTTTCAAGCGAAACCTAACCTATCTCTCCGAGATGCCGCAAATAAGCTGGGTGTATCGTCTACAACCGTGCATCGAGCCAAAAAACGAGCCGGACTATCGACTTACAAGAAGGTAGTGACTCCAAATCGCGATGATAAACAAAATACGACGGCCAAAGCGCGATCCCGGAGGCTGTACACGACGATGCTGACGAAGTTTGACTGCGTGGTAATGGACGACGAAACCTACGTCAAAGCCGACTACAAGCAGCTTCCGGGACAGGAGTTTTATACGGCAAAGGAAGGGAAAGGTAGCAGATATTTTCAAGCACACGAAACTGTCAAAGTTCGCAAAGAAATATCTGGTTTGGCAAGCCATCTGTACCTGTGGCTTGAAAAGCAGCATTTTCATAGCTTCCGGGACTGTCAACCAAGAAATTTACGTGAAAGAGTGTTTGAATAAACGTCTGCTGCCTTTCCTGAAGAAACACGGTTGTTCCGTACTGTTTTGGCCGGATTTGGCATCTTGCCATTACGGTAAAAGGCCATGGAGTGGTACGCCGCCAACAACGTGCAGGTGGTTCCCAAGGACAAGAACCCTCCCAACACGCCAGAGCTCCGCCCAATTGAGAAATACTGGGCTATTGTCAAGCGGAACCTAAAGAGACCAAAAAACTGCTAAGGACGAGCAGCAGTTCAAGGCAAACTGGCTTTCTGCGGCGAAGAAGGTGGACAAGGTGGCTGTACAAAATCTGATGGCAGGGGTCAAGCGTAAGGCCCGGCAATTCGGATTTGGAAAAGCGGAAGCCTAACTGAATATTTTTCCTGAATTTTATACTAATTGAACTTGAAAAAGAAATTTAATTTGATTTTTAAATAAACGATTTCACCGATTTACACGCGTTTTCCCTTGACCAAATTTTGACCGTATCACCCTTTATATCTTACCACTCGAGTCGTACAACCTAGTCTAACAAAATTTGGCTCCAGGTGTCAGTTATTTTCAATGTGTCAAATTAGTGCAGTTCAATTTGTTTGGATTGAAGAAGATTTTGTGAACATTTTATGACAAGAATTAAATTTTCAGATTGCCTCATGCCCAGAAGTCAGTTTCGGATATCACGGCTTTTGTAAAATGTAAAAAATGGGTTTTAGAGATCAAAAAATGATGATACTGCAAAGAATATGTCGTAAAATATAAACAGGGATTCCAATTACTTACCTAAGAAAACAAGTGCCAGAGTTCCTTTGGATGTCATCTTGATTCATAATTTGGAATCGAATCATTAACCGGATGATGGCATGATGATCAATCAAGATATCGCAACAACCCTCGTTTTGATCTGTCAGCGAATACAGAAATAGAACTAGGACGACTCTTCTGCGCTGCCGTTCTCTAATTACTAAATCTTCCGAAGAAACCCTTAGAATTCCGCTTAGGAACTTGCATTCGACCTTCTCCGAATCGACAATAGTCGAAGCCACTCGGTTCCAACATTCTATCGAACCATCCTTGAAGCCATGTAGAAGGCTGTTCATAACACCAAAGACATTCCTATCGATGCCATTCCCCACTCCTCCACCACGCTCTTCAAATTCAAGATGACACATCTCTCAGCCTGCACACTAATCGAAACGTGACAACACAGGCATTATGCCGTCCGGGCCAGCTGGAACAACTCCCCATCTCCCCATCCCCCTCCAGGAAGCAATATATTGAAAAGCAAAATTATTATTCCATCCGTAATCTCTGTCATTTCCCGGGGCTCAAATCTCCCTGCATGAGGAAACTTGGTTCGGTCGGATTAAAACCGGTAAACCGGTATTCAATAGGCGCTTGGAGATCGAATGTCACCCCCCGGTCCCGTGTCCAGTCCCCGCCGGATTTCCCACATATGAAGCACCGAGACCTCAGGGATAATCCGGAATTAATGAATCTTTTTCCGCACAATATTCCTCTCATCGGCACTTGATTTCTCATTTCGAGCGAGTCTTCCGACTTGGTACCTCTTGAGGAAAAAAAAACACCCCCCACCGGAAACGTGCGTGCGTGTGTAGTTGACAGCGGCAAACAGCTGCCTATTTTCCCTCCCAGCGGGCGACGATCGTTTTGTGGAAAAACGGAAAAAGCCAGTCGTGCGTAGAAACTGATGAATTTGCAAATTTTCACACAATCGCCTTGAAATTGGTTTTCCAATGAGTGTCTGTGAGTCGGTCGGCACACACCAACAAACATGTTCGTTGAGTGGGTCGTTTCGCTCCGGCGGAATCGGTTCTCTCGAGGATGTAAATCTTGGGCCCACTATATCTGGTCTGGCAGCGCACCCACACTGTTACACAAATATTTGCTTGCCAATTGGAAATTCTAATAACGTTCTCCTCTTTTTCTTCTTCTTCATCTTGTTGTAGGATTCTTCCACACGCCAGACACGGAATTCGACATTCGGAGAAGGAGGCAGCCCGCGTAGTGTAGTGTAGTGGAAAGTGGCACAGTGCACGTGTTCCGAAGAAACCCCGGAGGGCTGCACATACGTGTGGATGTGTGTGTGTGGTAAAGGCGCTCTGACTTCCTCCTACGACAAAGGCAGCTGGAATTTCGATGAGGTGAGTTTTCTTTCTGGGACGGCAGTGAAGCGCTTGAAATATTCGGATTTCGTGGAAGTATGAGGACGGAAATTAAAGCATAAGATTCGTATTTTTATTATGTGTTCATGGAACGTGCGGTCTCGGGGTTGTATTGTACGGTTGATTGATGAGTGGAAAACAGTATCGTGCCGAACAATTATGCGTAACATTTCGGCTGAGGATAGAGAAATTACTAGAAGGTATTTCCGGACCGGTAATGGAGGGATGGTTTTTTTTTTTAAATGAATCGAATATGGGTTCTAGTGTGTTTCAACAATGGAACTAAATTAAAGACCAGGTTTTGGGGAATATAACTAACTCTCAATCGGTGTTCTATGCGTTCACTGTGCTGTCCCTGGTGTAGTTTGCAATGCACATTTTTCAAAAACATGCAGACGTTTATGTAAACAAACAGTATGATGCGCAAAATGAAGCTGATTCCTTTTCTTTTTTATCCCTAAAAATCAACAACAAAAAAAACAAATTGTTTTTCTTATTAATAAAAATCAGCCAAATGAGTATCTTTTAATTTTTTTTTCGGATCTTAGTAAATTGTTTCATAAAATAGCAAATTATGTGTGTAAAAAAAATAAATATAAATAATTCGTTACGTTACTTACCACGAAGTTACCGAGAACTCGAAAATGTGTTCCGATGCGGCAAGCTGCAGAATGCTTTTTTTCCAAAAAAAAGTAGGAAAAAGGGAAAATTATAAATTTTATCGAATAGTAGAATTTGGTGAGTCCATTCCAATTATTAAAAAAAAGTTTGCAATGCAAAACAATGTGGAAGAATTGCACAAGTTCACAGAACGGTCCATGCTGCATAACGCTGCAAAAGTGGCGGACTTTGTAAAAACAATTCTAGCGTAACGTCATTAATGAACGATGGATGTCATAATTGTGTTTTTAAAACAATTTTTTACAATTCAAAATTAAATTTTTGGTAATGATCATTTATAGTAGTGACATTCGAAACAATGGCTTTTTTCGGATATGTTCTAAAGCGGTTGTAGGGTACCTTTCTGAAGGTGGGACTGTGTCGGTTCTCGATTGTAGCCTTCAGCCATTTTCTGTATTCCCCCGATCAAGTTACATTTACTTATGTGTAGTAATAATAGTGGATAGTATTTTTTACTATACGTGACTGGTACGAGATCTGTCAAATCCGATTCTGTAACTAGGCTCTTGTTGTTGATGTGCAAGGTCTGTAGTGTATGAATATTAGGCTGATGCAAATTTCGAAATGTTTGCTCCCCTAAGCTTAATCGATTCTAATTTGGGTCATGATAGACCCCAAACAATTTTAACACATTTGGTTTTATTTTGACTTTGTACACGCTATTCAAAGTTTGTATGGGAATTAGTATGAACAATCTCAAACTTACATTTCCAGATCCCTAACATCTTGATATTATGTCCTTAAACCAAATCTAATATAGATTCATATAGAGTAAGTTGCCAACTATCAAAATGACGAAGATACCTGATATGCAAATTTTATACAAAAATAGATATTCAATAAAACATAAAATACAAACTTTAAGTCTGATGTTTTATTCTTATTTTTGTTTTCTTATTATTTTATATATTTTATATATTTCATATTTTTATATTTTATACATATTATTTTATATATTTTATACTTATATATTTTATATATGTTATATATTTATATTTCTTATTATTTTATTTGTTGAATAACTATTTTTGTATAAAATTTACATGTCAGGTATCTTGGGTATTTTAATAGTTGGCAACTTACACTATATGAATCTTAATTAGATTTGGTTTAAGGACATAATATCAAGATGTTAGGGTTCTGGAAATGTAAGTTTGAGATTCTTCATACTAATTTCCATACAAACTTTGAAGAGCATGTGCAAAGCCAAAATAAAACCAAATGTGTTCAAATTTTTTGGGGACTATCAGGACCCAAATTGGCGTCGATTAAGCTTAGGGGAGCAAACATTTCGAAATTTTTTTCAGCCTAATGAATATATCAGTATTATCACTTGGTTATAATCCATTTGAAATGATTGATTGAAATGTTTATTTTAATTCAATCGTAGAAAACTAAATTTTCATAGTCGACACGAACATGTTAGGTGATTGTAATTTTTATATTTTGTATGATGGTAGTTTTCAAGGTTTTGAATTTTTGTCTTTCATCAATCTCAAATAAATTTTCAGTGTATTATTGACAGATAAAATGTAACTTCAGATAAGTATTTATTCGGAAATGTTCTTCCAGCCTAGCACTAAATCAACCAATATTTGTATTCACAGATGAGTGGAATAGTTTCATTTATATTAAAATTAGCTTTTTCGAAAGCGTTATAATACATGGCAATGAGAGCATCTCTTAGACAAACTTCCACTGTAGTACTTAGTCAAATCATAGTTCGCTAGTGAAGTCCAATAAGGATCCTTTTTAATAATGCATACCATAAAGGACTGTGTCATTAATTATAGGTACAGAGAAAAGCTGTTTTTAACTAGCATTTCTTTTTCGAAGTGAAAATTACAAAAAATAATGTTTCTTAGTTATACAATGATCAAATAAAAGTAATATTTTTTCGTTATTCTTCAGATCCCGCACTTTCTTCTTAATGTTCCTCATTTAGTTTTGGACAACTGTTCCATCGATGCTTCTGCTCACATCTACACGATCCTTTTTGATTGTGTCGACATCAGCGGCTTCTGTGTCTTTCTTCCGAAGTTTTGCTTTCACCAAAGCCCAACACTTTTCAATGGGCTTTATTTGCGGAAAATTCGGAGTTGGTCGCGGCAGATTACATGTGTGAATAGACTGCCACATTAACGTTCAAAAGTGCCTGAACCAAATGGGCAGCTTGTAATGATCAATTGAAGATGCAATGGGGGATGATTGCCCTGATATTCCCCAATGTAGCACGTGATAAAATGTTTCTTGTCTTCTCTAACTAAACAAGATGAAATTGAGTGAACGAGTAGAAACTCATCGGAAATAATCTCTTATATACATCCATCGAACTATTCTGAACGGCCGTTGTGAGAATATCACCATGAAAATCTCACATGCGCATAGCATGTTACCAATTACTAATGCTTATGTACCACACGACATCGTGCATCTGCTATAATCCAAAATAGGCCTTTGCTTAAAGTCAACACTTCAAAACCAGAAACACCAATACGGCACAGAGCAATAAGTAAAGAACTGTAGCCTAACCAATTTTACTTTGAGCCAAAAATTTTAACACAAGGTATTAATCATATAACCACTGCAAAATATACTAAATATCCAGACTTAATATATAACGGAGAAAAGGAGGGACCAGCAGGGCACTCAAGTAAAACGATTTGGATAGGGAGAACGCTACTGCCTTCTCCCTATTGTTAACATTTCGCGGAATTTACTAAGATCTTCGACCCCATCTATTGAGTTTATTCTGTCAATCGAGGGTTCGATTCTAGTGCTGTGGGTGTAAACTTGCTTTTGATAGGAGATTCTCTTCTCTAGCCCAACAGGAGCTCGATGATCACAAACAACAACAGAATCCTGATCAAATCGTTTTTCAGTTTATTATAAGGCTATGGAAAGCTACCTTGCTACAATTGCTGATAGTATTTCATCATCATCATCATCATCATCATCAATTTGGAGGATTCATATTCAAACTCAGCGCCTCAGCGCCCAGCGTAAGGTACTTTCCTTATTTTTTTTCGTGATGCTCTTTGAATTGCTCCCAAAATTTCAGCAAAAAGGCTTTTTGAGTTTTGCCAAAAAATTATCTCGCCTTCTCCAAAATGTTCTCACAATATTACCGAAACATATCTTTGAATTCCCCAATAATGTCTTCAACTTTGCTGAAACGTTCTCTTTACTACTTGAAAGAGTTCTCTGAACCAATACTAATAAGAAGATCTCTGAACTACTCTAAAATGTCATTTGAACTTTTCTGAATGATTATTGGATCTACTCGTTCAAGTTTTGCCAAACATCCCCGAAAAGTTTTCAGAACTTGCAAAAATACTTCTGTGATATTTTTCGTAAATCTCTTTGAATGTTTCTGACACGTAGTCTAAACTTTTCCAAAATGTTTCCTGAACTTCTTCAAAGGGCTTTTTGAACATCCTCAAATAATTCCCTAAACTTCACTAGGAAGTTCTTTGAACTTCTCCAAGAAGTTTTCAGAACTTATATAAGAAGCTCTCAAAAGTTCTCCAAGTAATTCTCTGAACCAAGATGCCCAAGATGCTGATTTTTTCTTAAAAGGTTTTTAAATCTCTGTTCTGTGATCTACTTCAAGAAATTTTCAAAGATTCTCAGCACTTCCAAACAAAATTTCTGGATTTTCAAAGGAAATTCATTGCACCTCCAAAAAAATATTCTCTGGAATTCCAGAAGAAGTTCTCTGAAATTCTTCAATGCGGTCACAAACAGCTCCAACAAATTTTTAAACTTATCCAAGAAATTCTTCATGCTTTTCCAAGAAGTTTTCCAAGCTTCTCATAACAATTCTCCAACCTTCTTCAAGAAGTTCTCCGAACTTCTTAAAAAGGAAAGTGTTGTGTCATTTGAACATCTCCATGAAATTTTCTAAGCTGCCTCAATCCGTCTTTTGAACTTTCAACAATGTTTTCGCACTTATTGTTCTGGAGGTGTAATTTATTTATTTATTTATTTATCTATTTCGTCCCCCGATCGTAGACTACATATTTGTTGACATTATTTTAATTATCTCTGATGTGCAAGTATTATGTGTTAATATGTAGTGTACCCCCCGGTTGACTTGTTATTGGATTTTTTGCTGTCCAGCCAAGCTTGCTAAAAATAATTTATCAAATTCAGGGTGTGAGGCAATTTTCACATTTGTGTAACTAGATTTTAGTATTTTCCATTTGGATTAAATGGAAAATACTAATTTTTCATCTCATTTCTAGTTACAGGTATTCCAAACAACTCAAACTCTCTAGAATACAGTCACGTAGAAAAAATTGGTTGACTTTGACGATGAACTGTAGACCAAATTTTCGAAATCTTGTTTAAAACCAGTCTTGGGCGATTTTAATTTTTGTTTGAAATTTATAAAAAAGTGCTCATATTGTCACATATGTGACAATGGAATAGTGCAATGGAACAATAAACGAAAAGTGTCCGTTGGTGAACCTGAACTGAAAATAGTTTGGTAGCTCAGATAATTATCTACGAACTGTCAAAAACGTTCAAATCATGAAGTCCTTGATACAATATGCACACAACGCACGTTCATCATTTTGCCGAATGCTTTACTATTTTTCTTCGATGTTTATGGTTGTAGAAATTTGAAAATTAATTAATCATAAAGAGCAATTTTTGCTCTCGTTTGCTTAATGAGACAGGAGCACGTTATACACAAGAAGCCCGATTTGTGGCTACTATGCGTCATTTTGCCTTAAAGAAACATGTCAGTATTTCATATTCAACAATTTTCTCAGAAACTTCAAAAATATCTCTTAATCCAATATATATTAACTTACTTATCCAGTCGGAAAAATTAGGTGAAATGCGAGAAAATTCAGGAAAAATGTGGGAATTTTCAAATTAAGATTCAAAATGATCACCAAAAATTAAGATTAAGATCAACAAGATAACCTTCTTCGATAATGGTGCAACTAAATTCAATTATTCTACCATGAGAAAACCAGGTATTCTGGTTATTGATTCCATAGAATAAGTCAATAAATAAGAACATAAGTTGCCACAACAATGAAAAGTGTACTTTTATTCGTTTTCCTTAGATTTAAAATAAGAGAATAAGAATCTCGACATATCCCGCCAGTATCACACCTGTTGTTTGTGCCTTGACATAAACGGCCTACGACATACTAGGTTAGTCAAAAAGTTTTGAAAGCGACATCTATGAAGTAAATTCAAAAATTTCTTTTCGATCTGTCAATTTTTTTTTGTTTACAAATTATTTGAAGTTGACTTGTCAGTGTATGTTTTAACAATGGAAACATCCGAATATCGTGCAGTGATTTTTTTGTTGTTTTGTTTTGAAGGTTTATCGACTGCTGAGATCCATGCACAGATGGTGTAAGTATTAAAAGAGTCTTTTCTTCTATTTCTAACCGTTCACCGATGAGGTTTGATGTTGAAGCGTGGCCGTACAAGCCTTGAAGACGATCCACGCTCAGGACGTCCAAGAAGTGCATTAACACCAGAATTTATAGTGAAAATACAGGATATGGTCTTGATAGATCATCGATCGACTGTGAATGTGATAGCTGACAACCATAGGCATCTCACATGGAACAAAATGGCATATTTTGGCTGAAGTTTTTGGTTTCAAAAAACTGTGTTCACAATTTGCTAACAATGCAACAAAGATGCGACATTCTGAGCAAAATTTGGAGCAATTTCGATAGGATAAAAAGGATTTTTTACGTCGATTCATAACTATGGATGAGACTTGGATCTACCACTTTGAGTGGTGTGAACAAGGCACTTCGGCTCCCAAGCGAGTTCGTGTCCAGAAATCGGCCAAGAAGGTTTAAGCGTCAGTTTTTTTGGGATGCAAAAGGAGTTTTATTGATAGATTATTTCCAACTTAGTAGGACAATCAACTCTGATTATTATTCTGACCTTTTCGACCAGTTGGATAACAGAATTTGTGAAAATAGACCCAGGTTGCAGAAGAACAAAAAACACATTTTTCATCAAGACAATGCACCTGCTCACACAGCCCAAAAAACCATCGCGAAAATTAGTGAATTGGGGTACGAATTGTTGCAGCATCCGTCCTTATCGCCAAATTTAGCTCCCTCTGACTTCTGGCTGTTCTCACACTTCAAAAAATTCCTTCGTGGAAAGCATGTTTCATCAAACGAAGAGGTTATAGCCGTTGTAGAGGAGTATTTTGCAGGTTTTCCCAGAAAGTCACTTCCGTTGTGAGACAACAAAGTTGGAAGATCGTTGGACCAAGTGCATTGATCTTACTGAGAAACTATGCTGTGCAATGAAAGCGATTTCTCAAAAAAATATTTTCATTTCCGCTCTCAGAACTTTTTGAAAAACCTAATCGCAGTGAAATAAATGAGCGGAACACTTTAACTACAGGTCAAAATTTCGGGCTCACATGCAGGTTCTAAAGCCAGAGGTTAAGTTCTCTAACCCTCGACAAGGTGCAAAACATACAGCTTTAGAGCTAAGGTGTTCTGCCAGAGCGATCGATTGGGTTGTCTACAGACTCAATATGCCTGTATGCGATAGCGAATTTGCTCCTGCGACTCCGCCGTTTACTTTGAGGCTTTCGAATCATCTTAAACGTTTATCTGGGGGGTGGGACGTTTGGCATATGGACGTTTGGCAGAATGGATGTTTACCCGAATGGACGTTTGGCCAAAAAATGTCTATTTGCATAAATGCATAGCAGAGAAAAAGAAATAGGAATCTTTACAAGTGTTTTCAAACGCATTAGATCTAAAAAAGGAAATAAGGAACCAAAAAAACATTCTCGATCGCATTAGATAGCATAAGATCTAGACTTATTACACGTAGAGTTTATCAATATGTGTGCGCATTTGCAGTAATAATCATTCTCATTAAGTTTCAACTATATCAATTCACTAAAGACCTAAATTTTTATGTTCAAAAATGCAAAAAAATTGTATTCGGCCATTTGCCCAAATACATAAGAAGCATGAATATGTTTTGATAAAATTGTAGACCCCTGATTCTAGGTGGAAATATGAATTTTGTTAAACCGCTAGACACAATGGGCCATTAGTTTTTTATAATCTTGAAGAAATATGCAGTTCTTCCGAAAGATGCCTGCTTTTGATTCTTTGCACATGGGCCTTCTATGGCTATACATATTCCTATATTCGAAAGCAAACTTCTGAATCAAGCTCATGCCCGGTTTATTATTCTTTGTGAAATTGTTCCTTCTTACAAACATAAACAGTTCTTTGGAGTTTTACTGATCAAGGAAATAAAGCACATATATTATATATTACATTGTGTTAATTTCTAAAGTTCCTGGAAGAATGGGTTGAGAAGAAACAAAAAATCAGGCCTCCTGCACGAAAACTTATAAAGTATCCTCTCCCCAAATCTGTATTCGGCCAAACGTTCATTCGGTCAAACGTCCGTATGAAAAACGTCTTTATGCCAAACAGGATATCATCGTTTATCTGTACGAGCGTGTGACATACGGTGTTAATAGTAAATTAAAATGTTTAAACTTTAGTTTTGTAAAATATCTATAGATTTAACAAACTTTTTTAGGATACATCAAATCGAGATTTTTGTGAATTTCTGCTATCGCTGAAAACGCATGAAAACTTGCTTAGCCGTGAACCACAGAACTTTACACTTGAACACTTTACAACATTTCTTGCATTTCAGGATCAACCGAAGATCATATATAATAGATACGAATGCTTGTATTATTTTTGATTTATATAAATATATACACTAAAGGACCATCAGGGCACCCGATTTAAGCACTCTGGATGGGGAGAGTGGAAATGCCAACTTCTCATTGCTAACAGTTTGTGAATAGAGGGCGGGCTCTTCTTCCCGCCCATTGGGGCCTTTTCATGTTAGATAGCTCGCCCTTATGACCATTTGTTCAATCTTGTTGTTGGAAGGAGATTCTTTATATCCCGGTGGATACGTATAAGTGATGTTGCCTATGGATCCACCTAACCCGTTTTTGGCCATTACTACAATAGCATGATTTGGATAATCAGTAGTTATTAAAGCTTGATCAAGTCTAAAAGCCAGGAGAGCCCATTGCTGTCGGACTTAGTTTCCGTGCTATAATGGGTGGTAATACATATCATACATCATACATCATACGAGCGGGCAATATACGGTGTTTGTATGAAAATTCAATGGATTTGGTGGTGTTTGTCTCAAAAACGAGATCGTTCTATGGATTAAAAAAAAAAAACACTATAATTGGCAACAAATAGGCGTTAAAGGCGTCCGAAAATGATTATTAGACGCGTAATAATAGTCAAAAATCTGTGTCCTATTACTAAGTGGGCCATGCTTTAAGTGGAAGTTGCAGTTACAAATGTATTCTGAAATGTTGGATACAAATTTGTCCATTTCCAAACTCCAAACGAAAACAAATTATTTTCTAGTGTTACTGGTAAGAATAACTTAGCAAAACGTAGCTTCTAGTTTTACTCGTAAGAATAAGAACAGAAAAGGAAGTTCTGATTTCTAGTTGGTTAGTTCAATAAATCGTTACAGTGATAAGCAAACCCAGCTTTCGATCAATGAACATTCGAGTCCACACCTGGGATTGTCAACAGCTGTCTCGTTTTTATGGATCTGTCACAGACACAGTTGTGTAGGAATATAAAAGCCTTACGTAAAAACCTACAAGGTACAGCCCCATTGGGCTGTTCGAACTGATGACGTCGGACTACGCAACTAAGTATTAGGCATTTAGTTTGTAAAATGCAATATTCTTCGAATTAACCCTTTCAGGCCTAATTTTTTTCCAAGCGTTATGATACAAGCAATTTGGTGCATTTTGATTGATTTGGTGCTAAACACGGAAATGAATGGAAACAGTAGGAGATATTTTTTTGAGATGTGCTTTGTTGTCCAAACGGCCCTGGAGTAGTTCAGAACTAAGATCTACATTTGTAACAGTAGCTTTTTCCGCTACACAATTTTATGATATATATTAAAACATATTCACTGAATGTCCTGGAAGACCAACAAACATTATGAGATAATCTTAGGATATTCTAACTAACTTAACTTTGTACATCACATAAAGCTACTATTACAATTGTAAACCTTAAGTTTTGGAAGACAGTTTGACTGACCTGAAACTAACAAAGTTTTCTTATGATGTCTGTGTCAGACGTGTCAGAATATTCTTAAGTTCTGAACTCATGGTCAGTTATAATAAAATTGAACATCCCAGAATAATCTGATGACTGGTGACCTAACAGAAGGTTCACTGAATGTGTTTGAATGCATCTCGTTACCTTTCGTAGGTTATAAAGCTCCCTACTTCTGAACATAAGAGCAGTTTTGGTGACTTAGACCATCACAAGATATCTCATTATATATGTTGACATTCTAGAAGACTCACTTAATTTAGTCAAACACATATTGTCACTTTGTTTAGCCCAGAAAGCTACAGTTACAGCTGTAGCTTTTAGTCCTGAATTTAGGGATAGTTTGGATAGCCTAGAATATCTGAATATTATCTCATAATTTATGTTGTTCTTCCAAGATATTCAATGAATTTGTTTCAACCGTAGCTTTGCATGGCCCAGAATGCTTTTGTTACAACTTTAGGTCCTACGTTTTGATCTCATGGATAGTTTGGATGACCTAGAACATGTCATATTGCTTTATAATGTTTGTTAACCTCCAAGAATATTAAATGAATATGTTTGAATATTTATTGTTACGTGGTGTAGTTTGAAAATTACAGTAACAACTTATTAAGTTCTGAACGCCAGGACAGTTTGGACGACCTAGGCCATTTCAAGATTATCTACATGTAAATTTTTACGTTCGAAAATATTCACTAAATTTGCTTGAATACGTGACGGAACTTTTGTATAGCCCAAAAAGCTACTGTTACTGCCGTAGATCTCAAGTTCTAAATTCTAGGACAGTTTGGATTACCTAGAGGATCACGCAGTGTTAAAATAATGACGCTTGACCTTCCAAAAGATTAATTGAATATGTTTGAATATATATGGTCACCTTATATAGCCAAAAAAAAACAACGATTACAACAGTAGACATTATGTTTTGAACTTAAGGACAGTTTGGATGACCTAGATCATCCCAGTGTAACTCATGTTATATTTTACGTTTCGAAAATATTCTCTGCATGTAGTTGAATACGTAGCATAACTTTCTATAGCCCAAAAAGCTATAGTTACCACTGCAGTTCTAAAGTTCTGAACTCAAGGACAGTTTGGATGACTTAGAACATCACACAATTATCAAATAATGACTGTTGAACCTCCAAAAGGTTCATTCAATATGTTTGAATACATACCGTAACCTTATGTAGCCCTTAGAGCTACTGTCACATCTGTTGATCTGAGATTCTGAACTAAAGTACATTTTGAATAACCTAGAACATCTCAGAAAGATACAAAAATATATAACGTTTATCAACTAGCACCATATTCTAAAACAACGCCTTACACTATTAAAAAGGCATGTTTTTTTCTTACTGAACTTCTTCATATTCAGGATGTTCTGGGTCGTCAATTAGGCCTTAAACTTATATGTTTTTATGTTTCTCAGATAGAATAATTGACGAAAAACAAATTTACCAAAGACAGTGTACAGTTTTATTCAGTCTATGATTTATACAGCCCTTTTCCTGTTGGTGTCATATGTAACTCCTTAGGCCTGAAGGAGTTAATATACTTTTTAAGACAAGGCTAAACATTTATGAATTTTCCAATAATATATGGCCCAAAACCAACAGTGTTTTCTATTGAAGTAAATGCGTAAAAATACTTCCAAGCGATTGAAGCAAACAATTTGAAAATCTTTTGGGAAATGACTGAGATATTAACGCTCAAAACCTTATCACTTTTCGTGTCGGTCGCCAAGCGATTATTTTCAAATTGTACCCCAGTATAAAAAAACAAAGACGTAGTTCTGCGTCAAAAATGGGCTTAGAAACTGTTGAAAACC
>JASCZW010018647.1:0-15068 GCA_034211315.2 Aedes japonicus | reverse complement strand
AAAGTTACGAACGATTGCGTGTGTCCAAATTTCATCGAATACGGTCTTTATACCTGGCCACTGTTCGTGGGGATGACCCTTCAGATATAAATTTGTTTTTGCTGATAAATTTGCTCGAAAACTAATAATTTGGCAAGGAATCTGCAGTTGTGGCACAATGACGTCGAAGGGTTACATTAAAGAGTGTCTGAAAAAGCGGATTTTACCCTTCATCCGGCAACACAAGACTAACGTTATGTTTTGGCCGGATCTAGCCAGCTGCCACTACTCTAAGGAGGTACTAGTATGGTATGCTACAAACAATGTTAATGTCGTCGCCAAAGAGATTAATCCTCCGAATTGCCCTGAGTTCAGATCGAAGGCAAAATATTGGGCAATTGTAAAGCGAAAACTTCGAGGATGGGGTAAAGAAGTGACAAATGCACAACAAATGCGTTTAAAGTGGGATAAGTACGCCGGTACAGTGTCACATGCGACTGTGCAGATTATGATGGCATCGATTACAAGTAAAGTGCGACAGTTCGTTCGCACCGGTGAAATGTAATAACTTGTTTTATATTGTTTGAGCTGAATAAATACCCTTTTGTTTGAAGTTTTGATCAACCGTGTTGTTTAATTTTTGAGTTGTGATCACTTGGATGCGTCCAAATTTACTTTGAATCGGGCTTTATACTTAACGACCATGCAACAGCAAATGGACTACCGAACATTATAAGTCACCTTGTTGCAACTTCTTCGAATGCGAGCTCACCAGTTTTTTTATATGAACAACCAAACCGGCAGCGAAATCAACCAAATCAAAGCAAATAAAAAAGGAAAATCAGGCCGGGTTAAAAATCTGCACCTATATCGTCTGGTGTGTTGTGCAGTCACCCAATTCGAGCAGCAGCAACAAAAAAACGAATTCACCAAACCTGCGTACAAAACTTCATTTCACCCAAGTCTACTAGTATGCGCACATTTCATTTCCTTCAGTAAACCTTATTTTCTTCCTTCGTTATTTTGTTCAGCACAATTCACTCTATAATCAACCAATATGTATCCGAACCCGCTCACCGATCATCCGAAAGTTGGTGGAGATAGTAGCAGTGCGAGCGAGAGAAGAAGAAGCAAGAGCGAGATCGCGATAGCTGACTAGTAATAGTAATAAACTTCCATTCAATTACCAATTATAAACCCGCTTTTAAAACTGTTACAAATTGCGAGCCGCCGCGCTTGCACTTGAATGGAGCTAAAGCCCTGGTACGTGTACTTCTAAATCACTCCACTAGTGTTTTCGAATCAACTGGAGGGCCGGAGAGCGGGGTGGCATCTAAATTATCGCTTTCGAATCGCGCGGAAAATAATGTGAAACACTTTTCACCTCATCCGAGCGCACTTTGAAGATGTGCTATAAAAAGAATTGATCCATCCCCGGTCGGTCCGCGCAGGGAAGAGTTCCTAAATCTATCGAAAATTTTCAACGGGCATCAAAACACGCACGCAGTAGCTTAGCTCAGTTGGCAGAGCATCGGATACAGAAGATAAACAAACTGTCAATTAGGTCGGTTGTTATGCGTCTGCTGTCTGCTGATACGCCCGGTAGGCCTGCTAAGAAAGTCGATAAAATTCTTCGGTTATTGCGTGAATTGAACGCCGTTGAAATTTGCGCACCAACTCAGCAGCCGGAAGCTCAGCAAGATGGGCACTCGTGAGTTGTGTACGGGATCAATAAACAGGAGGACGTCATTAGCCAAGGGGATCGATGAGGGCGTCAATGTTTACGATGTTTTGTAAGCGAAGAATTTATGAACCGCCAGTGTTACGGATCAACAGAATCTGACCAAGTGGATTAATGGCACTTGTCATTCGTGACCTACTTAAAAACTGTTGTATTTTTCATGAGTGATACCAAAGACACAATACGAACGCTCAACATTTGTAAGAGATTTTACTCAGGTAAAATAGGAGCCTATATTTTTAATGTCTAATGGGTGTTCCGATCAAAATTTGATCAAACAGTACCCGAGCCTATTACCAGGTTATCATTTTTTGATCACTGAATATGTTATCAATCAGGCTGATAACTAAATTTGTTATGCGATAACAGCGGAAATCAAAACGATAACTGAGATAACAGAACTTGTTACTTATATGATATCAGCTTGTTATTTTCCTTTGCTGGGGTAATGTATGTGCGTCGATCAAAGTTTTTATTAATAAGTCAAATTCTTTTTCTTGTTCAAGTTCAGGTAATATAGAATACAGGAAAAATATTCAGCTAAGCTTCCTTTTTACCGAATGCGAATTGCCGGGTCTTTCGTTTAACACCTGCCATAAGATTTAGTATTCTCCTTGTCCACTTTATTCGCCGCAGAACGCCAGTTTGACCTGAACTGTTTCTCGCTCACAACAGCCTTTTGAGTCTTCTTGAGGTTCCGCTTGACGATTGTTTGATTGGGCGGAGCTCTGGCGTGTTGGGAGGGTTCTTGTCCTTGGGCACCACGTGAACGTTGTTGGCAGCATACCACTCCATGGCCTTTTTTCGGTAATGGCAAGATGCCAAATCCGGCCAAAATAGAACGGAACAATTGTGGCGCTTCAGGAAAGGCAGTAGACGTTTTTGTAGGCAGTCGCTCAGATAAATTTCTTGGTTGACGGTTCCGGTTGCAATGTAAATGTGCCTCTTCAAGCCACAGATAGAGATGGCCTTTGACAGTTTAATGTGCTTGAAAATATCTGCCACCTTTCTTCGTCCGGTTGCCGTATAAAATTCCTGTTCAGGAAGCTGTTTAAAGTCATCCTTGACGTAAGTTTCATCGTCCTGTACCACGCAATCAAACTTCGTCAGCATCGTCGTGTACAACTTTCGCGATCGTGCTTTGGCCGACGTGGTTTTGTTTATCGTCGCGATTTGGAGTCACCACTTTCTTGTAAGTTGACAGTCCTGCTCGTTTTTTTAGCTCTATCCACGGTTGAAGGCGCCACTCCCAGCTTCCAGGTCACCAATGATCCGGAGTACACAACCTCACCTCGAACCCATCTCCGTAGATATTCACATATCTGCTTGTGTGAGCGCTATCGCGCTAGGCTCCTCCTGAAAGCACATACTTAGTCTTAAACATGTTTACCCTTAATCTAATCTTTCCTGCTTCATGTTTCTGCCTGGTGTAGTTACTGCTCAGTAACCATCTGAAACGTTCTTCCGACAATGTCCACGTCGTCAGCAAAGCAAATATATCGACTGAGTTTATTGAAAATCGTGCCCCGATATCTACACACAGTACTGTACTCCATCCATCGTTGCCTTCATCATTCTAAAGGGTGTATTCGATAAAAATGGCACACAGAAAATCTTCTGTAACTTTTGAATCGTATGAGTAAAAAACCTAGAAATTTGAGTAGATCTTATCCATAGTGTATTATTTACATCTGCCAAGTTTCATAGTTATACATTCAGTAGTTCAAGTCATGTCGTCGAAACAAGAAATTGTCCGTGAGAAAATTTTGTGCACTACAATCAAAATCCAGGGGCTATTTGCTGGATTGCTAAAAGGCTTGGAATTGCAAATACAACTGTGTCTCGTGTAATAAGAACCTTCAAGGAGCGTCTGAGTGTCCAAAGGAAGGAAGGGAGTGGTCGTAAAAGTGGTCCAATGGACAGTAAAATGGCCAGGAAAGTCGTACAACAATTCAAGAACCGTCCAAACATGTCAATTCGAGATGTCGCTAAAAAGTCTAAGGTGTCAGTCGGTTTTGTGCAGAAAACCATGAAGCGTGCTGGGTTACATGTTTACAAAGTGCAAAAAGCCCCAAACCGGAATGAAAAACAAAACATCACTGCGAAAACCCGCGCCCGTAAACTTTACACGAAGCTGCTCACCAAATCCGGTTGCATCGTGATGGATGACGAAACATACGTCAAGGCCGACTTCCGTCAACTTCCTGGGCAAGAATATTTCGTTGCCAAGTCGAAGTTCGATGTTCCGGAGGATGTTCGAAAGAAGAAACTATCGAAATTTGCAAAGAAGTTTCTAATCTGGCAGGCGATTTGCGGATGTGGTGAAATAAGTGCTCCCTTCATCACTTCCGGAACAATAAACGGTGCGATTTACACGGAAGAGTGCCTTAAGAAGCGTCTCTTGCCATTCATTAAGAAGCACAAAGGATCCTCTGTTTTGGCCTGATATAGCATCCTGCCACTACGCTCGAAACGTATTGGAGTGGTACCGAGCCAACGGAGTCAATTCTGTGCCAAAGGATATGAACCCACCAAATTCACCGGAACTTCGTCCAATTGAAAAATTCTGGGCAATTATGAAAACGGAATTTCGCAAACATCCCAAAACTATAAAAACAGAGCTAGAATTGAAGAAAATTTGGGTAAAAACAACAAAAACACCGGGAAAATCGGTTGTACAAAATTTGATGGGTGGAGTGAAGAGGAAGGTGCGGGCATTCGGGATGGGAGACGAAATTGAATAAAACAAATGTTGTAAATCAAAACTCATTAATAGTTCTTCATTCCCTGAAAATTTCAAAAAATCCGATAATCAGTTTAATTTTGATGAGTATATATGTGTGTGCCATTTTTATCGAATACACCCTTTAGTCAGTTTCCTGGGAAGCCCGTTTTCGGCCATAATCTTCAATAGCTCTTCACGATCAATAATAGTACCGAATGCGGCCATGAAATTGAAGAATAAGTACAGTGGCTGAAATTCCTATAAGCGAACCCCCATTTATGAAATTCTGAACCTACTACATATTACAAGGATTTTTGTTTTATTACTAAAACGTTACTTGCGCTATGAACACACAGAATTAAGTAGGGGAACGGGATGTAATGTTAGTCTAGCTCCTTGATCCGGCCTATGTACCAAATATGTCATTATTTCGGCGATAGTCGACAAAATCGTGTAGCTTTCAAGATGACCGATTTATTTCAAAGTAATTTAGACATATTTAATCAATGTATACACTCAGTAGCAAAAAAAAGCCGAGCAAAATTTTGCTTATAAAAAATGCCATGTTAAACCTTCTGTAACTTTGTCAATTATCAATATTTTTAGTTGAAAATTTGACAGCACTATAACTAATGTATAGACCTCATGTGACCAAAATTTCATGTTGATAAAATTTATAAATTTGAAGTTTTCATAACATATGTGAAAAAAGTCATTTTTGAACATACCAATTTTAAAAATCTGTATTTCTGTGAAAAATTTAGGTAGCTTATTAAAAAAATTACGATAGCTTAAAAGAACATGAAAAATAATGCGGACGAAATTTGAACTGTTTCCGTCAATTGGTTTGGACAACAGCTGGCGTCAAAGTTGGCGCACCAAAAAGAGTATTTCTCGTTTTCACTCGACATTGACCATGCTGAAATATCGGTGCAAAAAAAAACCCACTCGACGAAAACAGTTCAAATGAAATGAATATAATGAAAATTTCAAATTTATAAATTTTATCAACATGAAATTTTGGTCACATGAGGTCTATACAATAGTTATAGTGCTGTCAAATTTTCAACTAAAAATATTGATAATTGACAAAGTTACAGAAGGTTGAACTTGGCTTGTTTTGGAAGCAAAATTTTGCTCGGCTTTTTTTTGCTACTGAGTGTAGTTGTTAATTTCCCCGTTATTTCAGATTTTCTCAACTTTTTAGACACCATGAATTTACTGGTTAAGCTGAACATATGTTCTACACGATCTAAGTATTAAATAAATTTAGGTTGAGTCACAATTTTTCTGTGATAGATTATAATAATTACAACAGGAAATTCCAATAAGCGCAGTGTGACAATGCAACACCTATCGTGCTCGATTTACACAAACAGTAGTAAATTGTCATTCTTCTGAGTTGCCGCTGTATGTGTGAGCGTATGGAACGTAAACAAAACCACAAGGAGCGACAGTTTTGTAATCTTGTCAAGATGCCGAAAGGAAAGTTTCTCGACGAGTCGGAGCGGACAATAATCTCTGAGTGGTGACTCCAAATCGCGATGTAAACAAAACACATCGGCCAAAGCACGATCGCTAAAGTTGTACACGACGATGCTGACGAAGTTTGATTGCGTGGTACTGGACGATGAAACTTACGTCAAGGCTGACTTTAAACAGCTTCCTGGACAGGAATCTTCTACGGCAATCGGACGGGAAAAGGTTGCAAATATTTTCAAGCACAATAAACTGACAAAATTCGCGAAGAAATATCTGGTGTGGCAGGCCATCTGTACCTGTGGCTTGAAGAGCACCGTTTACATTGCGACAGGAACCGTCAGCCAGGAAATTTATCTTTGCGAATGCCTACAAAAACGTCTACTGCCTTTTCTGAGGCAACACAATTGTTCCGTTATATTTTGGCCGGATTTGGCATCTTGCCATTACGGAAAAAAGGCCATGGTGTTGTATGCTGCCAACAAAGTCCAAGGACAAGAACCCTCCCAACACGCCAGAGTTCCGCCCAATCGAACAATATTGGACCATCGTCAAGCGGAACCTTAAGAAGACTCAAAAAGCTGTTGTGAGCGAGAAACAGTTTAAGGCAAAATGCGGATAAAGTGGACAAGCAGACTGTACAAAATCTTATGACAGGTCTTAAACGAAATACCCGGCAATTCACATTCGGTAAAATGGAAGCTTAGCTGAATATTTCTCCTGTATTCTGTATTAACTGAACTTAAAAAAATAATTTGACTTATTAATGAAAACTTTGATCGACTCACACACATTACTGTTTGACCAAATTTTGAGCGGAACACCCCTTTAATCGCATGTTTTGTTTTGTTTCACCTTGTTCAGTTATGTACAAAATTCCGTCGAAGCAAGAAGCATTACGCGAGCGGATTGTACAGTTCTATCAACTGAACATAAATCGGAAAAACTTCACTGTGAACCATTTTAAAACTGAGAATGTTCCAGTTTCAACCATCTATAGTATCCTGGCATCCTCAGGAACAGCTCGCAAGAGTGGTAGTGAGAGACCGGCTAAAATATTGGACAAGAAAGGACTTGGATTGCTCCATAGCACATTTAACAACAAGGATTCGATTAAAAAGTTCAAGACTACGCAATTTACATCTGCAAGACGTTGAAGAAGATAGGAATAGTCTGCCACCAAGAAATCAGGAGCACCAAAATACACAGAGCAACAGCTATCAACCGTAAAATCCCAATGCCACTGGATGACCCGAAATTACGCCGGAAAATGTTTCGTTTTGGATAATGAAAGCTACTTCCCTCTCAAAACCAACATCCCAGAAAACGATCGATATTATTCTGATTTAATTTCAACTGCATCTCCGAACGTGAAATATAAGTTTTAGCATAGATTTGAGCAGAAGGTGATTTTTTATATTGTCATATCTGAGAGAAGAATTTACAAACCATAGTTCAAGCCCAGTGGTTGGCTATTAATCAAGAATTGTACCTAAATCAATGTTAGAAGAAAATATTGATTCCATTTCTTCAAACATATCGTGCAGATGGAAATTACGAGTTTTGGCCAGATAAAGCATCGTCACCCGTGTCGCCCGAAGATTTCCTTGGACATTTGAGTTCGCTGGTGTACAAAAACAACTGGAGAGCCAAAGAATGTAAACAACTGATTAATAGAATCAAAAGATGCATTCTGCCAAATCGATAAAGAAGCTGTTCAACGGTCCTGTTCAAACATCAGGACAAAGCTTCGTCGAACAGCTGATGACGGACCGTATTCAAATGTTCATTATTTTTTTTTTTTAAGTAAAGAGACGTGCCTTCAAAATAAATCAATTAGTTTTCCTTTCTATTAACAAATCTTTTTGTTATGGCCCTTAAAGAAAATTGTCATCTGAGCGTTTCCGGCCGAACTTCAAGTGTCTCCGATTTAAATGAAAATTTTGTACACACGTTTCACCCACGAAAGTAAGTTTTTTCCACTGATGCAACAAATTTTGGACTCAAGAGTCAGTTTTAAAAAGGGCGTAAGCTTTTTGAATAGCACTTAAATTAATAATTTGTAGCTCTAAAGCCTTTGGTTGTACAAAAAAACTGTCTAAGAACAAGTTGTGGCCCTATGTGTGTACAGAATACACACTGAAAAAAAAATCATTTTGGGAAAAAAAATCAAAAATTAACAGTAAAATTTAAATATCTAAATATTTAAATACCGAATTTTCATTTTTTTTTATTTTTTGACGTGACGTTATTTGGAACGTGACGTTTGATTTTTCGCTGCATTTGTAAATTATTATTAATAATGAACTATCTAATAAGTCTTCAAAATACGTTTGTAATTTACTGTGACGATGAAAAGGGGTTGGAAGTCAACCAAGTCGGTCGCGTTTTTAGATCGGTGAAAAATTTTCGTGATCGGTGAATTTTGTGAGAAGAACAAGAAGCTTTCGCAGCTGCTGGGCGATATGGTGAGCGTTTTCGATCAGCGAAATCTAACCAACGGCCTTCTTCGGAGCTAGTTTGAGGTGATCGAACTAATGGCCAAGGAATTCCCGAAATGCGTGAGCGATGCGCACCAGCGCCGGGTTCGGGACACCGTGAAAAGTGTTGCCGAGGTTCAATAGCTGGAGGAGAGCTACCGTTCATTGATTTCGCTGGCGGGTGCCGTGCAAGAATCGAGCTACTATCTGGGCAATTTTGCTCGCTGTATGTATATATGGAAGTGTGCATGTGTGTAAATATGTAAGAACTTATGAATGAATAAGAGGATAAACGTAATTCTCCAAGAGCGGCTCGATATTTGTAAGTAACACTTGCTGTCATTCAATTTTAATCAATGGTAAACTATATTGTACATGTACAACCATACCAAAAATATTGAAACTCGCTAATTTTGTGTCTATTGACGACTATGAGGGTTGTTTCCAGCATTTTCGTCAATGACAATTGCCAATTTTTTGAACGGTTATAAAAACGTGATAAGCAGAGAGAAGTGGGTCTACGACAATCAACATTTTTGGCGAAATGTTGAGTGAAAGTTGCTAGGCTCATCTCGGTGCTCTGCCCGAGCTATGTGCAAATGTCTAATGCTAGGCTATGCTATGCTATCAAGTATAAAGTCAAAATTTGAACGGTATGTGGGTGTGTTTGTGAGCGTATTGACTTTGTGTTAGTGCGTTCTTCTTCTCTTTTCAGAAAGCGAGTAATGTCGCTTTAACCATAAGCCGAAAAGGCTAGGGCAGGAGTTACTGCTCATGTCCCAACCGAAAGAAGAGCCTGGCTACAAGTAGGAAACGCCTGTGTTCCGGCTCAAAAAAGCGGACAACAAAGGAGTGCATTAACTTTCTCAGCTTCGTCACTCCCAACGACCTATATACATACAAAAATTCACTTGCTTTCTCGCCAAAAAAAGCCTCCCGCACAATTCCATCCAACTTCCAACTCCAGATGTCTATGAAGGTAGCATAAGTTCTCAGCATCTTTTTAAGTAGACATCTAATCAACACTTCCTTCCCGTCCCTTGCTGATCATATGGACCTGGCCAGGTGTTGTACAAAGAAATCGATGGATGAAGAACCTGTCACACCCAAGGCAGCTCTTCTGGCGCATCCATCGTCTTTACAACAGCCAACCCAGTATTATGTATGGTCAGAACATGCTATGCTATGCTATGCTATGCTTTTTTTATTTTTTGACTGTAAAAATTTGAAGTTACTACGCAAATTCTAGCGAAAACTCCAGGATGGAGAAATGTCAGGGAAAAAAGTTTCTAGAACATCAACTTTTGGTGTATTTCTCAAAATTTTAATATTTGAGAGAATAAAGGTATTTTGATGATATAATCTGATTTTTGAAGTATTTAAAAAATATTAAGCTCCAAATAACGATCTTCGTAAGAGCATCCATTCTCGAGATATTTCCGATTTAATTTTATCATATTCGAATAATACTCGAAAATACGACCTTTTCATGAATTATTCGCGTTTCTCCAGTAACCACAAAACGTTTTTCGAAATGAGCTTCAAATGGTGAGTTGAAAACTTGGCAGGAGGGTGCGACCGACCTCCGGTCCTCACAAGTTCCTACCTCACGCCTCCACGAGTCATATGATCACAAAAGACTGCTAGCTGAAACATGGAGACGCTGGTTGGCGTAGCCTGGGCAATGTTGTCAATCTGACAATAGCGAAGTGAGGGGGTGCGACCGGTAAATCATAGCATAATTTTCCATTATCATATCTTTCAGGCCTACCAGATCATCAGGTATTATACAATAATTTAAAATTTCCTTTTTTTCTCATGTCATACATTGTCTAAATTTTCTGGTTCATAATGGATGCGGAAGTTTTCCTACAATTGCAACAAAACAGCAGTCGGCACAAATGTAATGTTCAGTTTATATTATAATATACCTTGACTCTACATATTATCAAATAGGACATTGTTTATTCATAACCATTATTAATCTTCCTTATCATTATCATTATCATTTTGATCATTACTGGTGTTTTCAGGATTTATATTTTAACATATTTTTTTTAATAATTTCACCAAATAGGTTATATATACTTTAAATTATTATGTCTTATATGTCCAATGGCTTTTGCACTTATTACCTAATGTATTTTTCAATTCCGGTTTGCAAATGGACCTTTTCCAAATCTGAGCTGTTTGCCATTCGGATAGTGTCTAATGTTACAGTTCAATTTTTGTCAGTACCCAGTGGCGTCTCGTGAGAAAATTAACCGGTGGTGCACTTTCTTTCGAACCCGGGCGTCACTTTTGACAACAATATCTTGCTCCATAGTTCCTCCTTTGCCGAGTCTCTTGTGATGTGCCACAAAAAATACCTTGTCAATGACTCGAAACAACAGAATAAAATTGCAACTAGCCAGTGAGTAAAACTACTCTGTGCAGACCACAAAGTGCACAAAACAGACACTAACTCATCGGCAATCAAGTTATAGGAAAAAAAAAAACATCTACAAACGATTCACGTGTGGTATTAACAAGATCTGGTGAACTATTTGAAATGCCCAGTCTGCGAGTATTAACGGAGTATTAAATCGATGAATTTGATAATACATGAAATATACAATTAAAGACTGTGCAGTGCACGAGGTGCACATATGGACGAGACGCCACTGTCAGTACCGTATCATAACTCACAATATCATTATATTTGATGATATTGTTTTATTTATTTTACTTCATAGATGATTTAAAAATTGCTTGTTGTTTTTTACGTCCATTTGTCTTTAACTCCCTGTCAATAAAATCTTGTCTGTTTTCCTTACACAGGAGCAAAAATTATTAGGCCAGCTAAAATAAAAGCGTATTGCTGTAATAAAAATCAACACCAAGCTGCAAATAGTGAACATGGCAGCAGTAAATTAAAATGTAAAAATGTAATTTTTGTAAAGTTTAACAAACTTTTTTAGGATACCTTAAATCAAGATTTTTGGAAATTGCTGCTATCGCTGAAAACTAACGAAAACGTGCTTAAGCGCGAAAACACAGAACTCTCCACTTCAACACTTTACAGCATTTCTTATATTTCAGGATCCACCGAAACAGATCATAAATAATAGATACCGAGTGATTGCAGTATTTTTCATTCACATAAATATATACAATCTATATATATAAAAATGGATTTCTGTCTGTCTGTCTGTCTGAACCTAATAGGCTCGAAAACTACTGAACCGATCAGCGTGAAATTTTGTATGGAAAAGGTTTTGGGGCCGGGGAAGGTTCTTATGATGGTTTGAGACCCCTCCCTTCTCTGGAAAGGGGGGCTCCCATACAAATGAAGCACAAATTTCTGCATAACTCGAGAACTGATCAAGCAAAGGAACCCAAATTAAGCATGCGGAAGTTTTTGGAGGCAATAAATGTTTATATGGTAGTCAGAGACCCCTCCCCTCTCTAAAAAGGGAGGCTCCCATACAAATGAAACAGAATTTTCTGCATATCTCAAGAACCAATCAAGCAAATGGAACCAAATTTTGCATGTGGGGTTTTATGGAGACAATTTTTTTTTCTATGGTGGCTTGAGACCCCTCCCCTCTCCAAGGAGGGGTGCTTTCATACAAATGAAACTAAAATTTCTCCATAACTCTAGATCTAATAAAGCAAATGGAACCAAATTTGACATGCGGGGATTTTAAAGGCAATGATTGTTTCTACGATAGTATGAGACCCTTCCTCTCTCTCTGGGTCATAGTCGAGTCATGTCATGTCATGTCGAGAACTAATAAAATGGAACCAAATTTGGCATGTAGAGATTTTTGAAGGCAAGAAATATTTCTAAGGTGACTCTTCACCCCTCCGCCCTCTGTATGAGGGGGCTCTCATACAAATGAAACACACATTTGTGCATAACTCGAGAACTAATCAAGCATATGGAACCAAATTTGACATCTGAAGGTTTTGGAGGACCAGAAATGTATCTATAGAGGTTTGAGACTCCTCTGTCATCTGGAATGGGCCAAAGGGGGGGGGGGGCTTCCATACAAATAAAACACAAATTTCTGAATAACTCGAGAACTTATCAAGTTAATGGAACCAAACTTGGCGTGTGGAGTTTTCGAAGGCAAGAAATGTTTCTATTGTGGTTTGAGACTCCTCCGCTCACTGAAAGAGGGTCTCTAATATATATGAAACACGATTTTTTGCATAACTCAAGAACAAATCAAGCAAATGGAACCAAATTTGGCAAATGGAGGTTTTTGGAAGGAAACAAATGTTTCTAAGGTGGTTTGAGACCCCTCCGCCTTCTGAAAGGAGAGACTTCCATAAAAATGAAACATAATTTTTAGCATAACTCGAGAGCCAATGAAGCAAATGAAACCAAATTTGGCATGTTGAGGTTTTTGGAGGCAAGAAATATTTCTATGGAAGTTCAATACCCCTCCCCATTTTGAAAGGGGGGGGGGGCTCCCATACAAATAAAAAGCAAATTTCTGCATAACTGGAGAACTAATCAAGTAAATCAAACCACTTTTAGCATATGGAGGTTTTTGGAGGCTAGATTTCTATATGCATTAAAATGAATTTCTGTCTGTCTGTTTGTTTGTCAGACCCTTATAGACTCGGAAAGTTCTGAACCGACCAACGTGAAAATTTATATGAAGGGGTTTTTGGGGCTGGAGAAGGTTCTTATGATTGTTTGAGATCCCTACTCTCTCAGGAAGGGAGGCTCTCATACAAATGAGACACAAATTACTTTATAACTCGAGAACTAAACAAGCAAATCGAATCAAATTTGGCATGTGGGGGGTTTTGAAGGTAAAAAAAACCATAAAGATGCCAGTTATATTAAATTTCCCTTCATTTAGTTGCAAGCGTAGCAGCGCACGCTACCGGACACCAGCTATTATATGTATAACAATGAATTTCTGTCTGTCTGAACCTTATAGAATCGAAAACTACTGAACCGATCGGCGTGAAATTTTTGCGTGGAGGGGTTTTTGGGGTCGTAGAAAGTTCTTATGATAGTCTGGAACCCCTCCCATATCTGGAAGTGGAGGGGGGCTCGCCATACAAATGAAACACACATTTCTGCATAACTCGAGAACTAATCAAGCAAAGACAAAATTTAGCATGTGGGAGTTTTTGGAGTCAAGATATGTTTCTATGGTTTCTTGAGACCCCACCACCCTCTGGAAAGGGGGCTCCCACAAACAAACACAAATTTCAACCAAACATGAGAACTATCCCTACTGCCATGGAAATTTGTATGCAAGGGTTTATGGTTTGGAAATGTATCCTATGATAGTTCGAGACCCCTCCCGCCTATAGAAAAGGGGGCTCCCATGCAAATGAAAAACAAATTCCTGCATAACTCGAGAACTAATCATGCAAATGGAACCAAATTTGGTATAGGCGAGTTTTTGAAGGCAAGAAATGTTTTTATTGTAGTTTGAAGCCCTCCTCTCTCTCTGAAAAGCAGGGGTCCCCATACAAATGAAACACAAATTTCAAACAAACATGAGAACTATGCCTACTGCTATGCAAATTTGTATGCAGTATGGCCGGAAAAATTGTATGCAGTATGTCCGGATTTTTTATGCTGGGATTTCTGGAGTCGGTGAAGGTCCTTATGATGATTCGAGACTCCTCCCTCATCTGGAAGGGGTGCTCCCACACCAATGAAACACAAATTGCCACATCACTCGAAAACTAATCAAGCAAATGGAACCAACTTTGGCATGTGGGGAGTTTTAGACAAGATTTTTTCTAAGGTGGTTTGAGACCTCATCTCTCTGGTGGGAGGAACCAAACATGAGAATTATCCATGCAACTTAAACTCAAAATGTGTATTTCTAGGGTAAGAAGCATGTACTGATAGAAGTTTGACCCCTGCTTAGCCAAGAATGGGGGATGCTTGAGTTACTCTCAGTGCTACATTATGCACAAGAAGTTGATCAAAGGTTATGCAAGGGAAAATTACATTCAAACTGACAGGATACGGTTTCGTTTGATGGTACATTTTTTGTCAATGAAATGCTTCTACGCAGAAAGAAAGACCTATAGAGACTACCGATCCAAAAGTTTAATTAAAAACATAAATCTTTGTTTTTTTCAGAAATTACATTAGTAAACGAAAATATTTTAACCAGATGCATTCACAAAAACAACATAAATGAGCAGGTTCTATTAAATTTTCATTCATTTTGTTGCATGCGTAGCAAGGCTCGCACCGGGTTCAGCTAGTATTATATAAATATTTCATGGGAATGGGAGGGACCATCAGGGCACCCGATTGAAGCACTCTGGATGGGGAGAGTGGAAATGCCAACTCCCCATTGCTAACAGTTTGTGAATAGAGGGCAGGCTCTTCTCCACTGCCCATTGGGGCATCCTCATGTTAGATAGCTTGCCCTTTTGACCAATTGTTCCAATCTTGTTGTTGGAAGGAGATTCTTTATATCCTTGTGGATACGTATAAGTGATGTTGCCTATCGATCCAGCTTGACCCTTTTGGCCCTTCATACAATGGCATGATTAGGAATCAGTGGTTATTAAAGCTTGATCAAGTCTAACAGCGAGGAGAGCTCACTGCTGTCGGACTTAGTTTCCGTGCTACAATGGGCGATTAGTTACATATCATACACATCACTACATCATAACCACAAAAGGT
>JASCZW010018646.1:0-15072 GCA_034211315.2 Aedes japonicus | reverse complement strand
TTTTCTTGTAGAGGTCCATTTCTTAAGGCCATACTCGAATGATCAACATGAAGTCCAAAAGGCTACGGTTTTCATTGCCTAATGGTACACAATTTTTTGCATGCAGCTCAAAGCAAACAATAGCTGACTAAAAAGGGGCTGCGATAGTAGCTACACTAATTTGAGCAGTCTTGCACTTTATGAAAACATTTTCATACTGAATCCTAGAGGGATTCAGGGTGTAGATGTAGTCCGTAATATTGTGATGTCATTCGTCGTTATGTCGTGATTTTCCGTGAAGATGTGTTCTGCGACTGTTGATTTGAAGTTATGTGAAATTCCTTTCTCGTTCTGTTTAACAGCCTTAAATAGTCACCTCCGCTAGATGCTCCTTGAACCTTGTTGCCAAGGTTCTCTTTGTTTGACCTACATATATTTTGCTGTTATCATACATATATTATCTTTAAGTCGAGTTATAAGTACGAGACACTGAAGAAGTCTGCACATTGTAGACGAAATACGCGTATCTGTCGAAGATAAGCAAAGGTAGTTGGAATTAAATGGAAGATACTAATTTTTCTTCTAATTTCTAGTTATTTTCATACTGTTCTGAATAATGCTGTCGATCGTAGTAAACAGAAGAAATACAGAATACAGAACAAATATATCTTCTATATAATAAAAATGAGTTGGGGTATCCTTTGTCACGATTTAACTCGTGAGCGGAAGGACCGATCGGCGTGAAATTTTGTATGCAGAGATTTTTTGGGCCGGAGAATAATCTTATGATGGTTTGAGACCCCTCCCTTTACTGGAAAGGGGGGCTCCCATACAAATGAAACACAAATTTCTACACAACTCGAGAACTAATCAAGCAAAAGAAACCAAATTTAGCATGTCTGAGTTTTTGAAGGCAAAAAAGGTTTTGATGGTAGCTTGAGAACCCTCCCCGTCATAAAAGGGGGGGCTGCCATACAAATAAAACACAATATTCTGCATAACTCGGGAACTAATCAAGCAAACGGAACGAAATTTAGCATGTTGTGGTTTTTGAAGACAAAAAATGTGTCTATGTTGGTTTGAGACCCCTTCCTATCCTAAAGGAGGGGGGGGGGGGGGCTCCGATACAAATGAAATACAATATTCTGCATGGCTCGAGAACTAATCAAGCAAATGGAACCAAATTTAGTATGTGGTGGTTTTTGAAGACAAAAAAATGTTCTGTGTTGATTTGAGACCCCTCCCCTTTCTGAAAGTGGGGGAACCTATTCTAATGAAACGCAAATCCTTGCATAACTCGAGAACAAATAAGAGAAATGGAACCAAATTTCGCATGTGGAAGTTTTTGAAGGAGGGAAATGTTTCTATGGTGATTTGAGACTCTTCCGTCATATGAGGAGGAAGGAGGGAGGGGGTGCTCTCAAACAAATGGAACCCAAATTTCGGCATAACTCGAGAAATAATCAAGCAAATGGAACCAAATTTGGAATGGACGAGTTTTTTATGGCATGAAATGTTTTTATGGTGGTTCAAAGCCCCTCCTCCCTCTAAAAAAGGGGGCTCTCATACAAATGAAACAAATTTCAACCAAACATAAGAACTATACCTACCGCTTTGCAAATTTGTATTCAGTGGTTTTTGGGTCCGGGAAAGCATCTTATGATATTTCGAGAGCCCTCCCGCTTCTAGAAAGGGTAGGATCCCATGAAAATGAAAAACAAATTCCTGCATAACTCGAGAGCTAATCAAGAAAATGGAACCAAATTTGGCATATGGAGGTTTTTGAAGGAGAGAAATGTTAAACAAATGATACACAAATTTCTGCATAACTCGAGAACTAATAAAGCAAATGGAATCAAATTTGACATGTGGATTTTTTTGAAGGTCCGACATATTTCTATGGTGGTTCGAGACCCCTTTGCCCTCTGAAAAGGGGGAGAGGGGCTCTCATACAAATGAAATGCAATTTTCGTCATAACTCGAGAACTATTCAAGTAAATGAAACCACATTTGGCATGTGGGGGTTATTGGAAACAGGATTTTTATGTATATTAAAATGGATTTCTGTCTGACTGTCTGTCTGACCGATCGGAGTGAAAATATGTATGCAGGTATTTTTGGGGCTGGGGAAGGTTCTTATGATTGTTTAGGACCGCTTCCCCCTTCCGGCTCGCATAAAGGGTGATACGGTCAAAATTTGGTCAAGGGAAAACGCGTGTAAATCGGTGAAATCGTTTATTTAAAAAATCAAATTAAATTTCTTTTTCAAGTTCAATTAGTATAAAATTCAGGAAAAATATTCAGTTAGGCTTCCGCTTTTCCAAATCCGAATTGCCGGGTCTTACGCTTGACCCCTGCCATCAGATTTTGTACAGCCACCTTGTCCACCTTCTTCGCCGCAGAAAGCCAGTTTGCCTTGAACTGCTGCTCGTCCATAGCAGTTTTTTTTGGTCTTCTTTAGGTTCCGCTTGACAATAGCCCAGTATTTCTCAATTGGGCGGAGCTCTGGCGTGTTGGGAGGGTTCTTGTCCTTGGGAACCACCTGCACGTTGTTGGCGGCGTACCACTCCATGGCCTTTTTACCGTAATGGCAAGATGCCAAATCCGGCCAAAACAGTACGGAACAACCGTGTTTCTTCAGGAAAGGCAGCAGACGTTTATTCAAACACTCTTTCACGTAAATTTCTTGGTTGACAGTCCCGGAAGCTATGAAAATGCTGCTTTTCAAGCCACAGGTACAGATGGCTTGCCAAACCAGATATTTCTTTGCGAACTTTGACAGTTTCGTGTGCTTGAAAATATCTGCTACCTTTCCCCTTCCTTTTGCCGTATGAAAACTCCCTGTCCCGGAAGCTGCTTGTAGTCGGCTTTGACGTAGGTTTCGTCGTCCATTACCACCCAGTCAAACTTCGTCAGCATCGTCGTGTACAGCCTCCGGGATCGCGCTTTGGCCGTCGTATTTTGTTTATCATCGCGATTTGGAGTCACTACCTTCTTTTAAGTCGATAGTCCGGCTCGTTTTTTGGCTCGATGCACGGTTGTAGACGATACACCCAGCTTATTTGCGGCATCTCGGAGAGATAGGTTAGGGTTTCGCTTGAAACTACCGGCAACTCTCTTTGTCGTCTCAGCGGCTTCCGGTTTTCAATTTCCCCCCGATCCAGACTTCCTGGCTGTCGACAAACGTTCCCCAAACACTTTAATTACATTTGTAACGGTTGATTTGGCAACTTTTAGCGATTTTGCCAACTTTGCGTGCGAGTAGCTCGGATTTTCGCGATGCGCGAGCAAAATTTTGATACGCTGCTCTTCTTGCTTGGACGGCATTTTGACAACTGAAGAGTGAATTCCAAAATCAAAATAGGAGCAACATTCTACACACACACACCTTCAAAATGAGGGGTGTTCAGGTTTTTTAAATGCAAAATTGAGAGAAATACGTCAAGTTGATATTGACTAAATTTTGACCGTATCGCCCTTTACAAATGAAACACAAATTTATGCATAGCTTGAGAACTAATCAAGCAAATGGAATCAAAAATGGTATGCGGGGTGTTTTGAATGCAAGAAATGTTTCTATGGTGAATTCAAACACAAATTTCAACCAATCCTGAGAATTATACAGGTAACTAAGCCACAAACTGTGTATTGTCTGTGTAAGAAGAATGTTCTGATAGAAGTTTGAACTCCTTATTACTCAAAAAAACTCATTAAAAAAAAGCATCAGTTCTATGTAATGTTCATTCATTTAGTTGCAGGCGTAGCAACGCTCGCTCCGGGATCAGCTAGTTGTAAATAAACAAAATCGTCAGATTTTGTTTTACAGGACCAATAAATTGTAAATAACAGAACAAATAAATTGTAAATAAACAAAATCATCACAAGTTTGCACGACGGTAAGAAACTACTCATAAAAGGGTAAACTCTGCTTAGGTTAACTAGAGTAGGTAAATCTCCAAGTTATTTTGTATTCATATTTGAATTCGAGTTATCAACAACACCCTGGCACTGAACTGGCCGGCTGACGTGCTGCAAGGGCTCAGTAGGGATTTTTTTTTAGGACCCGAAGCTAAGAGTACATCGAAATTGTAGATTTACTATTCTTCATGCGGTATCTAATTTCAGGTCATTCATGGAATTCCTAAGTATAGTAAAATAATTTTAAATAACGAATACAATACAATACAATTCAAATTGTTATTATCATGTCATATTATAATATCTCTTCACTTTATTATTTATGCGTTTTTATAGGTCATTTTCCGCATTTATTAAAAAAAAAGTTTTATTTTATAGAAAGGATTATGTGCGACAAATTCAACTCAAACAAGTTTTTCCTTCTTTACCAAGTATAAATAATCAATAATCATTCATTTCCTATTTCACAGACATAAAGAATCATTCATGGGTCCAGAGGAACAAGTGTTATGGGAAAATTCATTTTTTTTTTGTATTTTTATTAAGTCTCCGGTTTTAACATTTTTTATAGTCGTATACAATTTATTTCGCCTTATTGTTTGCTGTTTTCAGCTTTTTCAAGAATTTTAGGATAGACATACATATTTAACTTTAAGTTTAAGTAATAAACAAGTAAATGTCAGATATATATTATACCTCCGCTTATTATGTTATTTGGCTTTAAATGTGAAAACAAATTCTAATCTAGATCTTAATCCTATAGAAGCTGCAACATCGGAAGTCTTCCCAAGTAGCACATTACGATCATAATTTGTTGTAGTAACTTGATTATGACTTAGCAAGTCATATTTATGTTATCTCAACTGAATGGCAACAAGGGTGCTGCTAGGGTTTCGATGAGTGGATGACCAGCCAAGTTATGGATATATATTCTACTTAGTTTACTGGCTTGCTCGTATTTTTAGTTATAATGTCTGTTTATTATTTTATGTTATGATAATAAAGGATATGATATTTTTACATGTTATTAAATGATTTGATCTTATGGTAGTTGAATACATCGAATTAAAATCACTATAAGACCTGTGGGACTCACTACAAAAAGTTATTGTGATGCAAGGAAACGAAGCAGCACTTCGAAATTTAAGATTTATTATTGTTTATATGTAATAAAATTTCAGATCATCCATGGATATCCCAAGTTTTGTAAAATATTTTTGTAAAAAAAAAATCTCGTTGCAACATTATTGTCTAAATTTTCAAGTTCACAAATGGATTTTTTATCATTTTTATATTCATTCACTATATTTTTTATCATTTCAATCCCTTTCACAGAACTGGCCTTCTTGACGTGCCGCAAGGGCTCAGTAGGGATTGTCTGTCAAGACCCGAAGCTAAGAGTCAGTTCCATTGTGGTTATATCACACTAATTAGTTTTTCTACTGTAGTTGCCCTCGCGAGTACTTAGGCAAACTTTCGGTAGTAAACTAATCGAAAACGCGACAAAGGTTGAAAGTAAGAACACACTTTATTCTACTCGAACTGCTTTAGTTTCACTCGGTTTGCTTTGCGATAAATAGTAGGATCGACATGTGTGATTTGAAATGTTTATTACAACTGAGTTCTAATCTGTTTCGTCTATAGGCATATATGCAGAATCAGTAGGTAGCAAATGGGATCGTTAAACACGAATGAAAAGGCCTATTTTGGATATTCTCTCCTCTCACTAGGTGAAACCTAGTGATAAGGATGGGGCAATTATTGTACCGATCATGCATGATCGACAGAGATCAATACATATCCAATGTGTTACTGCTAGGGTTTGCGCTAACAGTAGTTTTCTACACATTTTTTCAGTATTTCAGCATGGAGAAGCTTGGCAATAGGAAAGTGAGTGGCTGTGACTGAAGATCGTGTTCAAGCAGGATGTATTTTCCATTCTCATTTAATTAATAATTTCAGCTCGCCTTGTGAAATCTTTGCATTTCCAATTACTTTTGCATTTCAGGGCACAGCGCAGCATGACAATTTAAAGCTTGTAATGCTCAATTTGTGTTTCAGCATTTCAGAATAACATTTTCATTAAAATTCTATTTCTGAACTACAACTACTACTTCATAGAAGACTGACATGTGATAGTAGCAGCATTAATTGTTTTTAGATATATGTGTTTAGTTATATTACATTTATTTTAGAAATCATCGAACCGGGCTCTTCAATCACTAAAACTACTTTTTTCGACCTATAGTCTGTTGATTTTAAAAATAATAAAACAAATCAAATATCTTTTCGTTGAAATTTTATCTTTGTTGAGAGGACTGATTTACTCTGCATTTCAGGTTGTCCAGAGCTATTCAGATATTAATACAAATCCAAATTTTATTTTGCAGCAACAAGCCACTGACTTTCAGTTACATTTTGTAAATACATATATTATGTTCTATTACGTACAATATATACACATATTCCAAAGAGTAAGGGGGGAATACAGGGTGCCGGACGAAGTGTACGTTGGACGAGGGATTCGTGGTTATCTGGCCCAAGTCATGGATGACAATTATGCCTTCCTTGATGGAAATCGTCAGATCGAGGTCTGCGAAGGTCTGATTTTCGGCCGACAGTCTACAGTGAGTTTGCTAACCCTGTTTTTAACAACCCACCAGACGGAAATCCTAATGTGTATTGCTCACTGTTCATTTCCTGTAATAAGAGCGTTTCGTTGGAGGGAGATTCTCTATCCTTTCCATGGGTTTCGTATAAGTGCTTCTGCTTACGGGTCCACACCACCGTTTTTGAGCCTTTATACAACGGAATAGTGAGGATTACAGGAATGTACAGTTTGATCTTGCCATTAGGAGGAACTGTACGCCATGGCAAGTCCTGCACCGGTGGTGGCTTGCTATCACATCACATCACATCACTATTTTTTTTATCATTATAATATTCATTCACTATATATTATATATTACTATATGACATTGAATATATATTGGGAAGGGAGGGAGCATCAGGGTATCACTCAGGCTAGAATTGGACAATGGAGTGGTATGACAACCGGCATCTAGGAGGGAACAAACAGTATCATTTTCTTATCCTACCGATTCGATTGTGATGCTCTGAATTCTACTCCAATAGTTTCAGCGAGAAAGACGCGTCCTTCTAAACAAGCCATCCCGTAGAAAGCTTAATAAATATTGCGAATTGGGTTATTCGATTTGTTGGATCGTATCGTTGGAAGGAGAATCATATGTTCCCGTGGGTTTCGCGTAAGTGTCTCTGCTATACATAAGAGCAAGCATTCCATGCAAACATTTTTTTTAACTACGAGAACTAATTATGTTTAGCATAGAAATAGAAGGGGTTGAATTTTTATAAACATACTAACGGGTTTTTTTTCTTTTTTTTTACAGGTAACAAGATTTGACGAAAGACGAAAACAAAAAGCTAAGTGACTACCATTCAGGACCAATGAAAAGACCATATTGAAGACAACAAATAAAGTCAACATAAAAAAGGCAGTTTTTGGACGAAGCTGGAATAAAATAAGCCGTTGCCACCCCCTAAGTTTTGAATTTAAAGGGTGTATGGAATAAAATTGCGACAAACACAAATATTCGGCAAAATTCGCCGGTTCAACCAGTCATCTTAAAACTTTCAGGGAGTAATATTAAACATAGTATGAATATATTCCCATGTTTGTTTTATTAAATTTCAATTTCATATCCAACTGCACGAACCTTCTTCTTTACACTACTCAGAAGGTTCTGTACAACATTTGAACCAACTCTTTTTTTAGCGTCGCAATCCATTTTTTCTTCATATCCTCCTCTGATTTCACTTCCTTACGATGCTTCCAAAGTGCCTGCTTCATGATGGCCCAGTACTTTTCAATTGGCCGTCGTTCCGGTGCGTTCGGGGGGTTGAGATGCTTCGGCACGAAATTGACCTCCTTTGCCTTGTACCACTCCAAAACCCCTTTCGAGTAATGGCACGAGGCTAAATCCGGCCAAAAAATCGTAAGACCATAATGTGACCTCAGAACAGGAAGTAGACGCTTTTGGAGGCATTCCTTTAGGTACACCTGCCCATTGGCCGTTCCAGATGTCACGAATGGGGTGCTCTGCTTTCCATACGAGCTAATTGCTTGCCAAATCATATACATATATTGGCAAACTTTGACATCTTCTGCTCTCTAACGTCCTCAGGGACATCGAAATTATGATGAGCAATGAAAAACTGGAGCCCCGGAAGCTGCCGAAAATCTGCTTTTACATACGTCTCATCATCCATAACGAGGCAATGTGGTTTCGTCAACATCTGGGTGTAGAGCTTCCGTGCACGTGTTTTACCTACCGTATTCTCCCGTTCATCGCGATTAGGCGCCTTTTGGACTTTGTACGTGTGTAGTCCTTCACGTTTTTTTTTTCATCTTGCACGAAAGTTTTGTTTAACAGTTTAACTACGGAGATCCAATCTGCCACTTTTTTTCTTTCCGATCGATGGTCAAACGTTCGTGGTATCGATTTAAAACACGAAACACTGTAGAATGTAGCGTTCCCAGCTTCCTGCTGATTGCACGATAAGAAAGATTCGGATATTTGAGGTACGTGCGCATAATTTCTTTGCACCGCTGCTGTTCTACCGACTCTATCTTCGCAACGATTGCCCATCTGCTAGTGAAACTAACACAGCGTAAACAAATACACACTGAACTAATTCCAACCAAAATTTCAATGGAAAATACCCAACGGGTAAAAAGTTACAGCCATTTAAAAGTGGAGCAATTTGATTCCGTACAACCTTTATCAGGTTTACATTTTTAATATTTAGATTATCTAATTAAATTGAAGTATTGCTTCGGTTTTGTTTTAGTCATAGTGAAGTCAACAATTTCTCCGTGTTTACTGCAAGTGGCCAAAATCTGAATTATAGGTACAAAATTGGTGTAATTTGTGCGATGATGACTTTTAGTACAGGGTGCGGCAGAAAATAATGTGAAAATGTTCAAACTTGAGTATTGGGTTAACTCGAGTAGCTAGTGACTAATTTCCATCGACAGTGTACTTATTTATGTTTATTTTCAAGTGCTGCATCCAAACATTCTATTTGTTTTATTGCAAATTCATCAAAATGTTCGCGAAAAAAGTTATCACCAGTTTGTTGCTCGCCCAGAAAAAGCCGAAAGAGATTGCCAAGGTGGTAGGGTGCCATTTGCCAGAGCCAGAATGAAACGCCACTTGAATGCGGACCGGGTCAAGGAACTACGAGAGACTCGTTCCAAGAGATTGCTTTCCTTGTTGAAGAAGGGAAAAATGATAATCCGGTTCTCCGACGAAAAGCTTTTCAGCATCGATGCTGTGGCCAACAGCCGCACGTACCGGTTTATTTCACCGCAGAAAATGGAGAACGTTCCGGAAAAAGTGAAATTCAAATTTCAAACCAAACATCCGGCTGGTGTCATGATGTTTGACTTGGTGACGTCCAACGGTTTACCGCCTGTTTTCATTGATGCTGGAGTTAAAATCAAAACCAAAGTGTATATCGGTATTTTAAAGAACCAAGTGCTTCCCTGGGTGAAGGCTAACTTCACCGAGGACCAAAACGTTGTCCTACAGCAGTCCAGATCTTAATTCGTTGGATTATTCGATTTGGGCATATGTTGAAGCACGAGCCTGCAAATCATCACACCCTACTGTGAAAACCCTGAAGTCAACCATAACACGCACATGGCAGTCAATGACGGAGAACTACGTCCGAAAGGCATGCTTTTCGGCATCGGCTCGAGGATGTTATTAATAAAAATGGAGGACACATTGAATAAATTGGTTTAAAAGGACTTTATAAAGATAACTTGTATAGTGGTTACAAGATAATGCGTTTAAAATAATATTTTTTCCCACAGTTCACTGCGTCAGGGAAGAAGTTCAAATTGGTTGCAATGCAATGAGAAGCAGGGAGATTCAAGCGCTGTCTTTAACCACTAGCGTCTCTGGTGACCAATAGAGAAACCTGACATGTTAGTATGGATCACGTGATGTCACTCATCCAAAGTGAGGAGACTCCAAAGTTAATGTGTTCAAAGGATAAGGGAGCTTGCGCGAATCTTTTGTAACGTGAATATCCTTTGTAAAATGATTATGCTTTGTAACGTGACTGTAACACAGAGAACAGACATCCAGGCGAACATTTTTTTCTCAATTTACTGTGTAAATTTTCAAAAGCAAACCATTGGAAAATCAGCGCCGCCTAGTCTAGGTTTCACCAAACTAAAATTGACATGCTATCAAACCTCAAGCCGCGCAGGTGGCGCCATCAACATACGAATCACCAAAACTAACGGAAACACGCTGTAATTTTAAAATGGCAGTTTCAGAAATTTACACACGGAGGGTACTCTAGCTTGGATGTCTGTTCTCTGTGACTGTAAGTAATAGAAAATCCCAATTAATAGGGCTTTTCCAAGTCAGATGGCTCACAGAGCAGACGTGGTTTTTTAAATAGAGATCTAGTGCCTAACTGAAAACATTTGTATAACCTAGGAATAATTTCAAATAAAAAAAGTGGTGTGTTTGATCAATTAGAAGGCCCAGTGCGTGGAAACAAGAATTTCCTTATTTGCTTACCATTGCTGAAGGTAGGGATAAAAGTTGACCAAGAATCTGCTCCTCGAGGCTCAGGAATTTATCCTTCACGTGAAGGTGTTCCTGCCGGTTTCTAGATCCGGATTGTAGGTTGCAGGAGATTGTGAATCGCGTCGCACCTACAGGTCAAAGGAGAAATACCACGACTCCTACGAACCAACTCCGGAAGCCAATCGCCGGAAAGGTTCGTGTCAAAGAATCGGCCTCGAAACAGTTGGCGTGTTCGAGACAGTCATCGGAATCTCGAGCACGTAGGAAACATTGCGGGCGCGCACTGCGGATAGCAAGGACAACCACCACCGACAGCATCGATAGGCACTGTCAGGCAGTCCCATACCATCGAACAACATCATTATCATCATCACTACCACCAACACACCCTCATCGATGGACGTCGGCTGAGCTCGGGTAGAGCGATTCAAGGTCAGATCTATGATTGTGTATGTCTAAAACAGTAAATGTAAACAAAGTTAGGAATGCGTTGGTTTGTTTAGGTCAAGCACGGCCGTGCGAAGAGAAATTTCAATTGGAATTAGTAGGTAGCGAGTAACAATTCAAAACCGGAACTTAAGAAGAATGTTTCTTTAGATGCTTTTTGGATGTGGAAAAGGGTAATTGATTGGTTTCTGTCGGTCTGTTCGTTCTCTGGTTCCCGTTGGAGAATCTTCACTTTGGTTGAGTTGTGGTATCCGGGATGAATATTGGTTGTCAGGAGTGTATTCAGGTGTTTTCCCTTTATTTGAAGGACTCACCCTGCTTCACATGCAAGCAATTTCAATTTGCTTGCTTGGCGCTTAAGTGAAGGCGGTTGTGGGGAAAAGTCCGAGAACCGGTCTACGCGAATTTTATTCCGTTACAAATTGACTCGAAAATGTTGATATTTTTGCTTGAATTAGCTGAAAATGGGATTTGAAAGACTTAGAACAAATTTACGCATTATTTTCTGCCACACCCTGTAGCTAAATAATATGTTGTTAGATTTAGTGCTTTGATCACGGCGGCCGTAAAGAACGCACATTTGAGTTACAATATATATTTGAATTTTCTGCAGCTGAAACATCAAGACATTAATAGATGCTCACAGTCATGATCAAAACACTCGATAATTGAAGAATTGTCAAGTTTCATTTGCATGGGCAGTTTTTGTCGTTTCTCTAAATTATTTGATAATACGTATTTGAATATTATTCCTAGCTCCGTCTAAGAGTGAATTACGGCTTAACCCGCCAGTGTCAAACCACTTTCAGTGCCTTAAAATAAACGTACTACGACCTTTAAGGGGGGATATACAGTTAGAATTACCGAAAAATTCATTTTTTTTTTCTTGCATGAAAAGTTAGTAAATTTCTCGTAAAATACGCTCCTGAAACCTTTTTTTCGAAATTTGAACTACAAGTGTTTTTCTTTTCATCGACAACTAAGACGCTTTTTTCGCGCACAGGAAGAATTTTTCGACTTTCAACGCCTTTTTCTCAAAACAGCATTTTCGGAGTTTATGCCGGTGATAACTCGAAAACTGATTATTCGATTAAGCTGAAACTTATAGAATTTTTTTATTATAGTATTATCTTTTACATGAATAAAAAATCTAGTTATATTTTATAACGAAATATAAAAAAATGTGATAATATGTGGATTTTTAAAAAAAAGTTACATCAAAAGTGCAAATTTTTATATTTTTCTTTTTTTTTTCAATTCATCTACTAACTGTTAATGTTATTAATGTAATTATTTTGGGTTAGCAGGATTCAGATCAAAACTGCAACCAGGAGTGCCGGCACAAGCAAAATACAACGACTTTTTCAACGCACTCTAACTGCCGCCATTTTGTTGAAAAATATGTGAAAAAAATATTTTTGTATACTACATGCATACACTTATAATTGTAAAAAAGTTTCGATTGATGTGAGTAAAACTTGAGAAAAAAGTTTCAAGAATGAGTTTTTTTCTCGTTCTAACTGTATATCCTCCCTTAAATTTCAAGAAAGCAGAGTGTGATACTATCACTGCTGATCTTGTTCTTGGTTTCCCATGACGGCTTTCTTCGTGAGATTAGCCCTCTCACCTACGACAAGGTGACAACCATGATCTTCGAGAGGGTGAGAACGAACGGTGAGGACAAAATTGTATCCAAAATATTATTCCTATCAGAGTACTTAGTTTAGAGTACTATCACACTTGTTTTTGGGTAGTCAAAAACATAATCAACTTGAGTAAACGGAAACTAACTCAATGTTAATAGTGGTGAGTTTGTTCTTGTTAGTGAAAACTCTTTTCCGTGCGTCGAGAACAAAGCAGGTATTTTATTTGACGTACTTGATTGCGTATGTGGGTATTCAATTTGGACTTTGCGAATCTATTAATACGCGTAATAAAAACAGCATTGAACATTGTATTTATTCAAGGAGAGATTGGTCGATCAGTGCACAAGAGGACGAGATACCATTGATTATAATTAAATCTTGGAAAATGTGAATTTTTAAACGCAGAAAACAAAGGGATGATTTTATACGATGCCTCAAGCTACCAGACACAATATCCTGAGCGGTGAATCGAGTATTTTTTGAGTGCTTTATTTCCGATCAATTTCATCAGTGTTATAAGTTATTTATATCATAACTTTACACGTCCAACTTGACATCTGCTTGTCAATAAAAAATCATAAAGAATAAAAATATATGCATTTTTTAGCCACGTTTTTCTCAACAAGCTTTTATATGGTGTCTTTTTCAAGCATATAGTCTCTTGAATTACTAAGTTTTAAACACTCATTCTGATACCAGCATTTCTTCAGTACGAGATAGGCATCCCTGACCTTGATTGATATAATGAGCACGAAACCAACTTCGATCGTATTTTATATCTTTTGCCGGTGATTGTTTACCAGCTTATCAAAGCAAGAATTCCACACAAACAACAAATATCAAAACGTCCTAATTGCCTTGATCTTTTATCTATATCGTATTCCCAATGTGTAACATGTTTGAAATTGGGATTATTCATTCGTTTAGGTCTCGCTAATGAAAACATTTTTGCGCAACAGTAACCCTTCATAAACCAAACTCAATCCATCCATGATCCATTTGAACCATAAGACCACACAAGCTATATAAACATATTACATACACTTCAAAATAATGAGCAAACTTTACCCGGAAGCCATCTCGTTCCTCTATTTGGTCGAAAACTAGTGCATCCTTGTTGCAAATCCACCGCAAGCAGCGAATCAATATCCAAAAGGCACCCAAGAATACGAATAATCAAAGGAAGTGATTCCTTGCCACCAATCCCAATTTCCATATCTCTTGCTCACTCTCCTCCCAGCAAACCTCTCGGTACGGGTATCCTTTCTTCCCTTCAATGCCATTCCCAGGCTGCGAGAATAAAACTGTACGTTTATCATATCCCTTTCAGATGCCTTGCACTTTATATTGTGTAGCCTCGCTCGTTTCCTTGTCCTTGCCATCCTCCAGCACACGACAGCGCCGAACGAGCCACATTCCCATGAAGCCTGAATTTTATGAATAGCTCTTGCAGCTCTTGAACATCCATCCCCGATGCCGATGCTGCAATCGCCAAAATGGTCGGTCGATGGGAAACGAGCGAAAATCTCTGTGTAAAGAGGAAAAGCTGCGAACAGCAGCATCCCTCCCCAACACTGTAGCCAACTGTGGCACAGAAACCATTGTCTTTCCGTTCCTTCGCCCCGCCCAATCCGGCTCAGCCCCTTCCGGACCGCACGGAAATTAGAACGTTGTACGTTACCGCGCTGCACCCTGCGCCGATGCAATCTGCTTTTTGCGTATGTTTGTGGATTGTGGTGACTTCGAACTAGACCATAGCAGAGCAAGCGAAAAACTGAGGCGCGCAAAGAAACGGCAGCAATTGCGGTTTTCCCTTCAGGACATTCTGCTCGTCCGTCCGTCCATAGATTTAACACAATTTTGAGTCGTTTTTGACTCCAATTTCTTTGAAAATTTAACTGCGATTGAATCAGAGACATTGACTCAGATCAGATGAACGATTTTGACTCGTCGACTCGTTAATCCCAGTTGAGTCGAAAAACGACTCAAAAGTGAGTTCCATTGGTGGCCGGAAGCGAGTGATAATGCTTTATGAGATGAAAAATTTAGAATTCCTTTTTGGTCCACTGCTGCTGCTGCTCCACCTGGTGGCTGTGCCGGGCCTTCGAAACGTGTGGCAGAGTGCGAAAATGCTTGCTTTTAGTAATTTTTCCTGCAAGACTGACTGTGCCAGAGTGCAATTATGCAGCAACCTCGAGGGGGCGGGAAAGCGCTTCTTGAATATTGGATATATGCTCTTGGCGCAGGCAGGTTCGGATTCGACCCGGTATGACGGAGATGCATTCTGGCAAGCGAGATAATCGGAGAGTATGAATATTGTATTGGTAATGGATGCGGTCGGAGATTTGTTTGTTTCAGGTCAGTCAGTGCTGGATCGTGGTGGTTGAGACGGGAGAAGTAGGAGCTCGTGCAGAAGGATTTCTGTTTGCAGGTGCAAATTGAAACGAATG
>JASCZW010018645.1:0-15069 GCA_034211315.2 Aedes japonicus | reverse complement strand
GTTTAACAACATCAGCGCGAGTTCTGTTTGGATTCGGAGACGATAATTAAGCACATTCGAAAAGTGGTTCGCCCGGTACATGGATCTTTCGAAAAGCGACGCATGTAGTCTGGATGATGCAACCAAGCCCGACTCCAGCTCCGGAAAGTTGACACGTCCTCTCACAGTCCCTACGTCAACTACATCCTTTCTAAGGTGCCGAAGGAAATCACATTCACCGAAACCGTCATGACGCTGCCCTAGATCTTCGGCAGGCAAATCGCAAGTTTTTCTTCTGAATCCATCCCAGATTCACATGTAATTTTCGCGAGATACAGAAAATAAAATTATCTCAGTTTTCACATATGTTGAACAATATAAATTCCCCTTCAAAATGACGCCTTAACTTTTTTGTGTTTGAATCAATCATAGAAATCAATATTTGAAAAGGGCGTATTTGTTTTAAAAAACTTCAATAACTATTTATTAGTTAAAGCTAGCGGCAAAAATACGTATATCAAAGTATGCGTCTTTGAAAGTTCCAAAATTCGTCGCAACGCAACTGTACGGTGAAATTGAAATAAAAGTTAGGGCAAAAAAACATTTTTTTATGGTACAATACTCATGTTGATGAGGGAAAATTGTTTTAAATCGGTCAATGTTTTAGCTACAAAAAATTTATAAATGAAAATTCCATGAATTTTTTGCGCCATAACTTTGTTCAAGAGTGTAAAATGTCTACTTCTGCATATAAAAGTTAGTTTTTGTGTTTTCGTGAAAATGGGGAGTACCCTAATTGTGTTTCATCACTTTGCTGCAAAGTTTCAAGTTTAGGCGCTAAGCATGTTTCGTAAATTCGCATCTGGACCATAGTGCATTGGTTTAATAAGAGGGCATTGTCCATGCAAATATCACCTCCACGCAAAAATCACCTGAAGCTAATAGGAAAACTTCAAGAGGATATGTGTCGATTGAGTGGCAAAGAAAAAGGGAAGAAGACTGACAACACCTGCTATGTAATTGCACAGCAATCTTTAATAAAAGGCGTACATATCTGTATAAGAGGCTTGTAGAACCCTTTGATATTTGGAATTCAGAGCAAATAGTGCATTTTATTCGGAATGTAATACCTGATGGGAAAATGCTTTTGAGTCAGTCCATGTCTGTCGCAACGTCCACCGCAAACGGAAAGTATGTCCATCCTCGTACTCTCTCTGGCAATGTTGACAAAATGTAATTATACCACGACCGTCAATTTTCTAAATCCATCTATGCAACCATGCAATCACTCCGGTCACAAAGAAGGTTGCTGGTGCGGTTGTGTCACAAAATCTTCAAGCGACTCTTCCTCTCAACCCCGACAGAAGAAAGCAAAGTTCAAGAAGAAGGCCAGTTCCAGACCTGCAGTCAGCGATTTTCGTGAACCACATCGCCAATAGCTCCAGAAAACGCAATTATGTGACGATCACCATCAACGACAACGCTGTTTCGCTACAACTGGACTCCGCAAGCGATATCACGGTAATTTCCAAAACAACTGGCAACAACTGGGACCCCCATCATCACCGGAACTCAACTTGTTCGGAATTGATTAGATCGACATGTTCAACCTATGGTCAGTTCCATTCGATACACTCTGCAGTCAAGCACTTAGGCCATTGTTTCGGGGAAATCACATCGCAGCTTCAAGCCAACCATCCGGCGGTTTTCAACAATTCGCTGGGACACTGCACAACGACAAAGATAAAGCTATTTTTAAAACTGTTTTCTGTTTAAAGTGAACAGTTCCATTCAACACCATTTCGCTGGTCGACGACGCATTGACACGTTCCAGTCGCTGGGCAGCGGATGCATCCAGCACCGGCATCGGTGCAGTTATCTTCCTATCTAGCACGCATCGAGATTCTTCATCCCGGTGGAGCAAAACTCTGCGGGACAGCCCGAAAAAGGCAGCACTTCCGCTAACGTAGGGCGTAACGAAGTTCGACTAGTACCTGCTGGCGATTCAAGAAGGGTATTCCATTGCATACCGCAAATCGACTTCAGCGATGGGCGTTCATGCTACTCAACTACAATTTCGACATCCGTCACACGTCCATCAACAACTTCAGTTGCGCCAATATGCGGTCCAGACTGATCAACCGTACCAAGCAGCCAGAGAAAGATTACGCCGTGACAGTGATTTCCTTAGAAGAAGACATGGGGAGCCTAGTTCGTGACACTATCGATCAAGTTCCAGTTTCTTAGCAATCAGCAATCCAAGCTACAACGAAGACTGGACAAGGCGCTACAAAACGGTGCAGCAGGATATCCGTAAAGGGCTAGAATGCTTTCCGCCAGTGATGCGTTCATGCCAGGACCAGTCCGCGTGGTCGTAGAGCCATTTGTGCCGTGTTGTTCGTAAGGTTGACCACCCTGGTATGGACACCGTTATGGGAAAGTGGTCGCGGTTGTGAGTGTCCGCTAGCGTTCGCCAAGTGAACCTACTAGTCAGACTCTCGGAGCAGAACGTGAAGTCAATTACCGAGGTTTTACCGGTAGGCAGGGTCGATGGAAATAGGTGAACCGTTGTTCAGAATCACGAGTTGTTTGGCAAGAGTCGTTGCTGCAATAAATCGGCCAAGTGCGTTCGAGTTTTGTGACCCCAATGCGAGATGGTACGTGTAAAAATTACCCAAAACTAAAACACGAGTTTCCGGTAGTTCGAACAGTTCACTTACTGCAGCTTACCATTGAGTAGAACTCGGTGGAATGTATATGGAAACTACAGTTACCTGGATTGGTGTGTAGATGCGTGCAGCAACGAAATGGCGAGTAGTGTCAATTTGTACTCGCTCGCATACCATTCGCCTTCCCGGATAGCAGGGCCAACCCCTCGTTGCCAGTAGTGTATGTGGTTGGATTCCAGGATTAAACTGTAGTTTCTGCCGACGAAATCTGGTGGTATTACGGTTTGATTTACCTTGGTTTCCTGAGCTGCTACAAGGTTGGAGGTCCGCGATACGGAGTTTTAACTAACTTATGTTGACCGTAAGTCCACGTAAGTTTCACTGGAGTGCAAAACAGCTGCCAGAGCCACTGAATGCTGGTCGTGAAGTATATATGGGCATTAGTATATACGGGTGTTGGGTATGAGTTTTTCCCAAATTTTTGGGAACCTGACCGGAATCAAGTGGCAAATTGAAGAGCCAAAGGTAAAGGCGAAGTTAGTTCAAATGCAAGATATTTCATAAATGCCGGAGGGATTCCATCCTTTCGCAGCATCAAGATTTTTCCAGCAAGAATGTCTTGAACATGTACCTGACTAACTCTAATGTCATTGGAGGATGCAGGAAAGAATGAAAATAATCTAGGATCGCGATCATCATCTGAAAATGTCGTAGCAATTTCTTGGAAAAACTTTTTGCAAACATGTCACAAATCTCAGCTACTATTGTCATCGAGATGCATTTTTGAAGGAAAGTTGTTTGATTTTTAATTTTGTTCTGACATACTTGAAAAACTGTTTAGGACATGATTTGATTTCACTATCTGTTCTGCAATTATACTCTTCCAATTCGGGAATTGATTGCTGAATTAAGCTGATCACAGATATATTCAGATAATTTTGCAGATTGACATTAGAGTTGCTTATCTGCGTAATTTTGCGGGCCTTTTGCTTCTGATTTTTCAGCAAATTAGCTAATATTCCGGTTGAACCATATTGGATATTTGGAGTTATATTATCTGCTTCTTTTTCTTTAAGAGGTACGTTCTCAATTAATTATTTCAAAGTAAAAATCTGTTGCAGAAAACATCAACTTGCGCTTTCGATGTCTGCTTCATTTCGTATGATTGATTGCCAGTTGATTGGATTTAGCTTAATTTTTATGTTCTCGTAGTTGGCTTTTGTTGTATTCAAAGATTTCCTCTTACAAGCATAGTCGTTGGGCCGTTGGATTGTAATGAACAAATAAAGAATATTCAATTGCAGCATGAAATTGTTCGTTCTTCCATAAGGGCGTCAGGCGTTCATTAACACAAAATCCTCGCGAATGTTTGTCAGCAAAAAATCTAAATAACAATTTTGCTGAGTTTTTATGGCGATTAATTTCATTAAAAACCAAGGCTGGCAATTTTGCAATTTTCCTTCTGTTGTTCATTCACGAACCGTCAAAAGCTCTTTGGTTTCGTTTTGAGACTACTCTGCAATTTGGACTGATGAGAGTTGTGAAAGCTGCTATTGAGGTGTTTGTAACCGTCGTTTGGCGCGTGCGCATGATTAAGTCTTCGCATGAATCGGTGTAATATTTGCTTTTCGTTTCCTCAAGAGCAGCCCCTTTTAACTCGTTGCCAAAATTTTGAGGTTCGGAATTTGACCAAGTCAGTGTATCCCAAAATGGTATTCGATATCGTGGACGTATCTTCCAGCTCCATCGGCCACATAGGTAAATTTGCCATCAACGGGTTGGGATAATACGTCCCGAATGGTTCTTTCAGTCTGTTGCACTTGCGCCGGAAGGTGTACTACACTTCCGCTTCCGAACCGATTCGTCATACAAATGAAACACAAATTTCAAACAAATTTGAGAATTATTCAGGCAACTAAAACACCAAATGTTTATTTCTCGAGTAACCAGCATGTTTCTGGGAGAAATTTTAATCCTTTCTTAGTCGAAAATGGGAGATGCTTGGAGTTATTCCCAGTGCTACATTATGCACAAGGAGTTAAGCTAATGCCGTGCAAGAGAAATTCTTTGTTTCAAACTGACAGGACATTTTCTGTGCTGTTTGAAAACAAATGTTATGTCCATGGAATACTTCTACACACACAAAAAAACCATGGTAGAAACTAACAGACACCTACGTTTTATTTTTGCAAGAGAGTATACACATTTACGAAAAATATATTTTAACAAAACTCATTTCCTAAAAGAAACACAGAAGCGCAAGTTCTATTAAATTTTTCATGCATTTAGCTGCAAGCGCAGAAAGGCTCTGCAGCGGGCTCAGCTTGGTAATACTTAAAAAAGGATTTCCACAGAATTACTAATGTGGTTTGATTTGATTTGCGTGATGGCACCCACTCAATGAATTTTCTAAATTGAACGCGCACTTCAAGGATATAAGGAAAAAGTTTTATTTATATCAGCATTTTATCATCCTTTTTTAAGATCCTTTTTATGAAAATAGTTAGTTATTAACTAACAGCCACGAACTAACACTTACACTCATGCTCAACACCTCAAAGATCTAAAACCCCATGAAGCGTTGGAATTTTTTGCAACATTTTTCAAACGACGATTAAATTTTAAAACATGTAAATTAGCTCCACCAGGTGTGCTTTTTTCTGATTGCACTGATATCTTCCATTATGGAACTGTGGCTCAAACAACCATCCTATGGTACGATTTTTGCTTGATTTGCAGCCGAAATTATTCCGCAAAGCAATAAATCTCCCACTCAAAATTCCGACCACCATCCACGAGTCACAGAACTGACGTACATGTAAAACCAGCAAATCAACCGGCACCGAGGTCAAAGCACCAAAGTCAAGTCTCTTCTGTAAAATATTTGGTTTCCGTTTCCAGTGAACCGCCTAAATAATTAAGTTTTCTAAAGGGAATCCTTTCGCCTCAAGTGACCCCTTCAGTTGCAGGCAGGCTTGGAAAGCAACGAGAGAGAGAGAGAGAGAGAGAGAAAAATAAGTTCCAATCCTGAGCTCGCTACGGCCCCAACTTGTTATCTATTTACACGATTCGCACCCCACTTTAGGTTGATGCTCCCTCCACAAATGAAACCCTGTACCAACAACCTTGTCGTGTCGTTTCACTGCCCTGTTTGATGACGGTGTGGACCGTCGGAGCTACAACACTCCACCTGCACACCGGGTGACGTTGACGGCCTTAGAACGTGCACAAACTCCTGTAAATTTGATACGGAGATAGCGTAAAGAGTAAAATAAACATCAACGAATCCGAGCCCGTACTTGCTAACGATCCCCGCCCCTCCGACCGTTGTCCGTCCATTTGCCCCAGCTCGCACTGGCCAGGATGACTGGCAGCACGGGACATGGGTGTGGAAGGCACAACAGCTGACGCTATAGAGGCTGCCGTCGGTCGTCGTCGGTCTTGTGGTGTCCGTGTGTGCCGATGACGATGCTTTCTCCCAACTCGGAAGCCATACGCTTTAATAACATTATCGGCATTTATCGTGGCGATGTGCGATGGTGATGATATAAAATATCCTCGTGCTACAACTCATCCTGGAAGAAGCGTTAGAGAGGGGAGGAGAACAAACTTCCCACTTATTCCGGAATTTCCTTTCGCTTTGACTTTGTCGGGGACGTGTGGTCCCGTAGTTCCTCGGCTGGCTCGGAAAGGACTCCATGCACGGATGTAATTCATATGGTAAGCTGAAAACCAGGCCAAGCATGGTCATTTATTTTCCTGCAGCAGCACTTCGACGATGACTTCCAAAGCAAGGTGCGATTGTCTGATGAAGTTTTCGGATCTATGATTTCGTCGGGATCTCAGCACAAACAATATGCACCAATTGAACGCAAGCACAGCGCAGGAGTAGTCGTCCAGAAGATGTGCCCGATTGATGATGCACCCTCTTAATTTGCGGATCCAACGAACACCAAACACTGCAATGCTGCTTCCGTCTGCAGCCGTTGGAATGAAATTCAATAGTTCACCTCGAAGTCGAGTCGAACTCATTTTTCAGAACTCGAGCAGGCGGAACGCACCACTGCCACTACTCGGACTTCCTTGGGCTTGGCTTGACTGGTCAGACGGGTTCCGGTGTCGAAAATTGGTCTTTAAATTTATCGATTCTCGGTATCCCCATTGCTTGTACATATATGACCTGTGCGCCGATCTATTTGAATCGGCGGCGGCGTATATGGTCATGGCGGCGGCGTGGATCGGCGCGGGCATAAATTGAACCCTCATCATTTCCTCATACTTGTCCCTTATAACTGTTTGGCTTTCACGTGCAATGTTAAGTCTAAAGGATCACTCCAAGACTTATACTTTGAAAGAAAGCCTGGATATCCATAGTGTCATATCCCAAGTAACATTGCCAAAACCATCCAGCTTTGTTAAGTTTTATTAAAGTTTTATGAAAGCCACTGGAAATAAATTTGGTTTTATTGTGGTACCAAGAGGTGCCAATTGGTTTTATATTTAAGTCAGGTTTATGAGAACCTACACAGCTTTTTTACAACGATCTTGTTACCATGCCTTCTAAATTTCCTTTTACTCCTATCAAAGGCTTTATTTTGACTATATAAACTCATAAAATGCTGTTTTTAAATGCCGTTTTAGGACTCATTCATGTTATCTTATAATAGTCAGTTGAAAAGGCATTTTAAAACTATTTTGCCTCCAGTAAATGCATTAAACGACTAATTGGCATTGAGGAAAGTTACCAAATGACCAGATAGTTGTATAGTAGCCATTGCTAAGATTTATAAGCTTTTTGGCAAAACTGTGATTTCTTGCAATCTCCATATTGAAATATATGAAATAATTGAAATGTGTAAAAATAAATACACCAAATTTTAAATTACAAATGAACTGTAGATCTGAGACCAACTTCGGTATTCGTTTAGATAACCTCATTGAATTCAATCAATTTTCAGGAATTTTATGATTAATTTATCGAATATATTTCTTTCAATTTTGTTTTTGTTTTTGTTGCAAACTCGCATAATTTCCGAGGCGCATTAATTTTCGGCTCTTATCGTGCCAATATTCACCAAACTTGAAAAACTGAATTTGTTGTATATTTTGCTATCAAACATAATATCCCGCAACACTAGAACTTTTTCTTAGCCATTATTTACAGTTGAATGAATCAGAAGAGTAGAGAATCGAACAAAGCAGAACAACAAAAACCAACCACGATATCGCCGTGAAGTTTGACAGCTATGCCATTTGGACCTATGCCGGTTTTGATGGCGGTCAATAGAGTTTTATGATGGTGATAGGTTTTACGTGCTACAGTGGAGCATTTCAGAACTAAGAAGGCATCGAAATTTCCAAAAAATAGCTTCGACCAATCAAGAGATATTGGGCTCTGATGAAGCGGAAGCTTTTTGAAAATAAGCAAGAAATCAAAGACATCAAACACTTCCAGCAAATTTGGACAAAGACGGCTTCTACGATTTCTGAAGAGTCTGTACAAACCCTAATGGACGGAGTTAAGCGCAAAGTTCGAGAATTTTGTGCAAATACCGAATAACTATGCTTTGTCTTCACGAATTGTTAAAAGCACATCCCATGAATCTGAAATAAACAACTACGACGGAAATAAAATGCGAAATTTATGTTTTATTCATGTTTTGAGGTGTCCGGATTATTGCGGATACAGACCTTATGTGTTTATTGATAAACTCGACCAGTTTCAGAAGCGTAAATTACCACAATAGAATAAAATTGTCATTACTATGCATGTATGGGAAAGTGCTCTAATGTGGGTCTATTTCGTCCTATCGGTAAAATTTGCCTGTCTTTCAATTTTTCTTCATACCGATATGTATGGAGGATACCCTTGCGCAGCACTGGCCGGCATGAAGCAAAGAGTTTAGTTTTTAATATCTACAAATCCAAAAATCTGAAAACGTAAATATCTAAAAATCTACAAAATCTAAAAATCTAAAAATCTAAAAATCTAAAAATCTAAAAAATCTTCAAAATCTCAAAAATCTAAAAAATCTAAATATCTAAAAATCTAAATATCTCAAAATCTAAAATCTAAAAATTCCAAGACTCTAAAAATCTAAAAATCTAAAAAAATCTAAAAATCTAAAAATCTAAAAATCTAAAAATTCTAAAAATCTAAAAAATCTAAAAATCTAAAAATCTAAAAATCTAAAAATCTAAAAATTCTAAAAATCTAAAAATCTAAAAATCTAAAAATATAAAAATCTAAAAATCTAAAAATCTAAACATCTAAAAATCTAAAAATCTAAAATCTGATCTAAAAATCTAAAAATCTAAAATAATCTAAAAATCTAAATAATCTAAAAATCTAAAAATCTAAAAATCTAAAAATCTAAAATCTAAAAATCTAAAAATCTCAAAAATCTAAAAATCTAAAAATCTAAAAATCTAAAAATCTAAAAATCTAAGAATCTAAAAAATCTAAAAATCTAAAAATCTAAAATCCAAAAATCTAAAAATTTAAAAATCTAAAAATCTTAAAAATCTAAAAATCTAAAAATCTAAAAATCTAAAAATTTCAAAAATCTAAAAATCTAAAAATCTAAAAATTCTAAAAATCTAAAAATCTAAAAATCTAAAAATTTCTAAAAATCTAAATATCTAAAAATCTAAAAATCTAAAAATCAAAATCTAAAAATCTAAAAATCTAAAAATCTAAAATTAAATATCTAAAAATCTAAAAATCTAAAAATCTAAAACATCTAAAAATCTAAAAATCTAATCAAAAATCTAAAAATCTAAAAATTCTAAAAATCTAAAAATTCTAAAAATCTAAATACTCTAAAAAATCTAAAAATCTAAGAATCTAAAAATCTAAAAATTCTAAAAATCTAAAAATCTAAAAATCTAAAAATTCAAAAATCTAAAATTCTAAAAATCTAAAAATCTAAAATATTCAAAAATCTTAAAATTTTAAATATGTATCCAAAAATCTTAAAATCTAAAAATCTTAAAATCTTAAAATCTTAAAATCTTAAAATCTTAAAATCTTAAAATCTTAAAATCTAAAAATCTTAAAATCTATAAAATCTTAAAATGTTAAAATCTTAAGATCTTAAAATCTGAAAATCTTTAAATCTTAAAATCTAAACATTTTGATATCTAAAAATATAAAAATCTAAAAATTTAATAACCTTACTTTCCATAAATCAAAGAATCTTAGAATAACAAAATATATAAAAATCTAAAAACTGTAATATCTAAATATCTAAGAATCTAAAAACCTAAATATCTTAAGCATCTTAAAATATAAAAATAATATAAATATTTATTAATCTACGAATCTGAAACAGCTAAAAATCTAAAAATCTAAAAAAAATCTAAAAATCTAAAAAATCTTAAAAATCTATAAAATCTAAAAATCTTAATATCTAGAAGTCTAAAATCTTAAAAATCTAAAAATCTAAAAAATCAAAAATCTAAATAAATCTAAAAATCTAAAAATCTAAAAATTTCTAAAAATTCTAGAAATCTAAAAATCTAAAAATTCTAAAAATCTATGAATCTTAAAATCTATGAATCTAGGAATCTAAAAATGTAAAACTTCTATACATTAAAAATCTTAAAATCTATAAATCTAAAAATCTAAAATTTTAAAATGTATCTCAAAATCTTAAAATCTTATAATCTTAAAATCTTGAAATCTTAAGATCTTAAAATCTGAAAATCTTTAAATCTTAAAATCTTAAAATCTTAAAAATCTTATAATCCAAAAATCTTAAAATTTTGATATCTAAAAATATAAAAATCTAAAAATTTAATAACCTAAATTTCCATAAATCAAAGAACCTTAGAATAAAAATATATAAAAATCTAAAAACCGTAATATCTATATATCTAAGAATCTAAAAACCTATATATCTATTTATCTAAGAATCTTAAAATCTAAAAATCTTAATATCTAAAAGTCTAATAATCTTAAAATCTAAAAATCTAAAAATCTAAAAACTAATTATCCTAATATCTAAAAATCTAAAAAATCCAAAAATGTAAAATTCTAAACATCTAAAAAATCTTAAAATCTATAAATCCCTAAATCTAAAATTCTAAAATTTTAAATATCTCAAAATCTTAAAATTTGAAATCAAAATCTATTAAAAATCTAAAAATCTAAAAATCTAAAAATTCTAAAAATCTAAAAATCTACCTAAAAATCTAAAAATCTAAAAAATCTAAAATCTAAAAATCTAAAAATCTAAAAATACTAAAAATCTAAAAAATCTAAAAATCTAAAAATCTAAAAATCTAAAAATCTAAAATCTAAAAATCTAAAAATCTAAAAATCTAAAAATTCTAAAAATCTAAAAATCTACTAAAATCTAAAAATCTAAAATCTAAAAATCTAAAAATCTAAAAATTTCAAAAATCTAAAAATCTAAAAATTATCTAAAAAATCTAAAAATCTAAAAATCTAAAAATCTAAAAATCTAAAAATCTAAAAATCTAAAAATCTCAAAAATCTAAAAATCTAAAAATCTACAAAATCTAAAAATCTAAAAATCTAAAAATTTCAAAAATCTAAAAATCTAAAAATTCTAAAAATCTAAAAATCTAAAATCTAAAAATCTAAAACTCTAAAAATCTAAAAATCTAAAAATCTAAGAATCTAAAAATCTAAAAATTCTAAAAATCTAAAAATCTATAATTCTAAAAATCTAAAATTCTAAAAAATCTAAAAATCTAAAAATCTAAAAATCTAAAAATCTTAAATTTTAAATATGTATCCCAAAATCTTAAAATATTGCTGTTTGTCTTTATTTGAGAGACTTTCAAAATGGCTGGTTCATCTCTAGAATCTTAAAATCTTAAAATCTTAAAATCTCAAAAATCTCAAAATCTTAAAATCTTAAAATCTTAAAATCTTAAAATGTTAAAATCTAAAGATCTTAAAATCTGAAAATCTTAAAATCTTAAAATCTAAACATTTTGATATCTAAAAATATAAAAATCTAAAAATTTAATAACCTTACTTTCTACAAATCTAAAGAACCTTAGAATCAAAAAATATAAAAATCTAAAAATCTGTAATATCTAAATATCTAAGAATCTAAAAACCTAAATATCTTAAGCATCTTAAAATATAAAAATAATATAAATATTTATTAATCTACGAATCTGAACAGCTAAAAATCTTAAAATCTAAAAATCTAAAAATCTAAAAATCTAAAAATCTTAAAATCCAAAAATCTAAAAAATCTAAAAATCTAAAAATCTAAAAATCTAAAAATCTAAATATCTAGAAGTCTAAAAATCTTAAAATCTTAAAATCAAAAAATCAAAAATCTAAAAAATCTAAAAAATCTAAAAATCTAAAAATCTAAAAATCTAAAAATCTAAAAATCTAAAAATCTAAAAATCTTAAAAATCTATGAATCTTAAAATCTATGAATCTAAGAATCTAAAAATGTAAAACTCTATACATTAAAAATCTTAAAATCTATAAATCTAAAAATCTAAAATTTTAAAAAGTCTCAAAATCTTAAAATCTTATAATCTTAAAATCTTTAGAAATCTTAAGATCTTAAAATCTGAAAATCTTTAAATCTTAAAATCTTAAAATCTTAAAATCTTATAATCCAAAAATCTCAAAATTTTAATATCTAAAAATATAAAAATCTAAAAATTTAATAACCTAAAATTTCCATAAATCAAAAGAACCTTAAGATTAAAAATATATAAAAATCTAAAAATCGTAATATCTATATATCTAAGAATCTAAAAACCTATATATCTATTTATCTAATAATCTTAAAATCTAAAAATCTTAATATCTAGAAGTCTAATAATCTTAAAATCTAAAAATCTGAAAAATCTAAAAATCTAATTATCCTAATATCTAAAAATCTAAAAAAATCCAAAAATGTAAAATTCTAAACATCTAAAAATCTTAAAATCTATAAATCCTTAAATCTAAAATTCTAAAATTTTAAATATCCCAATATCTTAAAATCTTGAAATCTTAAAATCTTAAAATCCTAAAATCTTAAAATCTTAATATCTTAAAATCTTAAAATCTTAAAATCTTAACATATAAAAAGCTAAAAATTTAAAAAATAAAATATCTAAAAATATAAAAACCCTTATATCCATAAATCAAAGAACCTTAAAATCAAAAAATATTAAAATCTTAAAACCTTAATATCTATGAATCTAAGAACCTTAAAATCTTAATATCTAGAAGTCTAAAAATCTCGAAATCTAAAAATCTAAAAATCTAAAAATCTAAAATCTAAAATCTTTGATTCTTAAAATCTAAAAATCTTAAAATCTTATAATTTTTAAATCTTAAAATCTAGAAATCTAAAAATCTAAGAATCAAAAATCTAAATATCTAAAAATCTTAAAAACTTTATATATTAAAAATCTTAAAATCTTAAATTCTGAATATCTTAATATCTAAAAACCTAAACATTCTGGGATTTTGAGACTCGGCAACAACACTCTTCTATTGACACTCATGTGAATCTTCGGGCAAAATGTGAATGAAATCGGTTTAAAAGAACCCTGACAATAATAGAAGAAAACCCGCCAAAGCCATCATTTCCCGTTGATGCATAGAAATAAATTTCCCTATCTAAAAATCTAAGAAGATGAATTTACAAATATCTAAAAAATTTAAGTTTAAAAGTTTAGGAAACTTAAAGTATCAAAACCTAAATAAATAAACAATAAAAAAATCCAAATTGTAATAAAAATCATATATTCAGACGCCCAAATATCCAAATATAAATCAAGTATAAAAAGTTCAAATTAAGTGCAGTGAAACATACCAAACTATCAATATTAACACAACATTACTACAATCACGTATAAAAAAGGAATCCACTATGCACTGATTTACCGGTTAATTCAGTGGTTAGCCAAGTTATTTGATTCGGTATTTGTCAAGTTCAAATGAAAAAAAATGTTTTCCCGACGATGGTTTTGTTCGACAAATGTTTTGTCCATTTTGTCTTTCGGTTCTATTAGTGTCGATATATCGACACAGATTTGGCATTAGGGCCTAACTGACACACGTTAACAATGGCTTTTTCCGCAAGTTTCTTGTCATTGAAAACTAGCCTAATCAATCCACCACGGTCATTTCGAAGAAGAAGAGTTCACCTATCCAATAGAATTGAATGCTTACATTGGTAAATTTTGGGCGATAGAATTTTACGAAAGAAGCCATTATTTACGTTTAGCGTCAGGCCCTAATGAAAAATCTTTGTCGATATATAAAATTTAATAAACACCCTTATTTATACAATCTTGACTATTCAATGCAAAAATCTGGTATGTCCAATCACTGTTAATTTACACGGATCGTTAGAGATGGTTTTTTAACTTTCTCACGCCTAACAAAATGCTAGCAAGTTGTGAAAATAAACACTATTTGTTTTAGACTACGAGCGTTCAGACTTCGAACTATACCACTTTATATAGCGAATCTTGATGTGAGTCGTCAGATGCATTATTTCCAGTGAAAACTAGATGCACGAACATTGACATGAAGCTAGTCTGTATTAAGTGATATAGCTCGTAGTCTGGAAATAACATTGAACAAATTTACCGATTCGTTAAATATGAAAAAGAATATGAAAGTTTGAAGGTTAACTTTGCCCAACCATATTTAATACATTACCTAAGCATAAACCAATAGTTGTGTTTAATTCGCCAGTATTCACTACAATATGTAGTTTATTTTTCAGTTATTGGTAACATATCTCGGACTATGTTTTAGCTAGATTTTAATCCCATTGCATTTCAAATGTGGCTGGATTTTTTATTTCTGAAATTTACATTAACAAAAAAATGCTTGGACAAGAATCCCGAGGGGGCGGAGGCTACCTTAACTATTTTTAATTTCAGGACAATCAGAGTTTTGAGTTTTTGTTTTGCTTCGATTAGACATACTTTGTCAGGAAGCAGATGATGTGTAAAACCATTTTTGACATGTTTTAGTGCACCAATTGTGTTTCCACTCATCGCTGGTTCGATTACCATTATTTGTGATATCAATATCTACACTAGTGATGGAAATTTTCTCAACCTTTAGAGCGGACATTTCACTATTTTTAAATTCAAACTTATCGCGAAATTGCCAAAAGTCTAAACACGAGAATGAAGTTTCTAGAACGAAACGACACAGCTGATCACTGTTTCACACGCACACCTTCTGGATGGCACATCTCATGGAGATGTCATCATAATTTGTCATCAGTAATAGAAGCAGGTTTGTGAAGGGCTAATGAACTTAGCTGAAGGGATATACGGTGGAAAATGTTATCGGCGCGCCTCAAATTGCCCGGCGGCGCGGGCAAAAAATGCAGCGGCGGCGGCGCTACCAAAATCGTCGGCGGCGGTGCGCAGGTCTATGTACATACTTGTTCGTCGAAGT
>JASCZW010018644.1:0-15070 GCA_034211315.2 Aedes japonicus | reverse complement strand
CTGATATAAACCACCTCCGGAGCCGCCGGAGCAGCAGGGGCAGAGCCGCTCGTGTGCTCCGAAAGGGCAAATGAAATGAATTCGAATTGCTTTCTGAATCACAACAAACATCGTCTTGATAAGTTTTGGTTGGATTTGACTTATGTAGAATTGCAGCAAAGATTTGTATCATCTTTAGATTTCCGTTAAGAAAATTCTTATTCTGGCCCACGGAAATGCTGCACTAGAACGGTGGCTCTCGATCAACAAAGAATGGCTTGTGAAACATTTATTAGAAGAGAGCCTAGTTGCACAACGAACTGTCTATGATGTCATAAGCGTGGTTGGTGGCGTAATAGAAGCTAGCATTAATCGGCCTAATCCTGAGCGCTCACAATGGCTACTCACGATACAAGGATGCCTTTGCGCTGAAGCGTCGTGCGGAAGCTGATGGAGATAACAATGAGGCTTGTTCGCGACAAAATCTGGACACCCCTAAATACGTATATCTCTGGAAATAGTTCATCAACGCGTGAAATATTTCGCAGACTGATGAACGTATGTCTGTACATTGTGTAAAATCAATTTTTGGTGATACTACAAGCTTTTAGATCGAAGATGGCGTCGAAAGAAGAGCAAGTGCGAAAAGCAATTGTGTGCGGTCGCAATGAAAATCCGGATCTGTCAGTAAGAAAACTTGCAAAAAAGCTTGGTTTTCCTGCACGCACTGTCCATAACGTTCTTAAATCTTTCGATACACGTTTGACAACAGCCAGGAAGGCTGGGAGCGGAACAAAAACGGATCTCAGGAACCACCAGAAGGACGCGAAGGTGAAGCAAATATTGCAGAAGAGACCAGATCTTTCGGTACGTACTGTGGCTAGAAAAATAAAAATGTCCCCAGCTTTCGTGCATACTTCCAAGCACCGGCAAGGTATGAAGTCGTTCAAGGTGAAAACTGTACCGAACCGTAATGATAAACAGAATGTGACGGCTAAAACCCGGGCTCGCAAGTTGTATCGCGAATATTTGACGAAGTTTTCCTGCGTGATAATGGACGATGAAACTTATGTGCTGGAAGACTTTAAGCAGCTTCCCGGAATATCTTATTATACTGCCATGCAACGGAACGGCGTAGAGGAGCATTTCAGGACGAAGAAAAAGGCCAAGTTTCCCAAAAAATATTTGGTTTGGCAGGCAATATGCAGCTGTGGTCGAACAAGCCAACGCTGCCCCACTATCGGAACGTGAAGAATGCCTAAAGAAGCGATTGTTACCATTCATACGCAGCCATGACGCTCTATTCCGGCCTAATTAGACATCTTGTCACTAAGTCAAAGATGTTTTGGAATGGTATAAAGCGAATGGAGTCCATGTTGTACCGAAAGAGACGAATCCACCTAACTGCCCGGAGTTGCGACCTATCGAGCGGTATTGGGCTCTCGTGAAGAGAGAACTCTCTCAATATAAACAACAAGCTACAACTATAGAAAAAATTTGAAAACCTTGGACAAAAGTAGCCAAGTCGGTTGCAGAGAAATCTGTAATTAGTTTTAAAATGACTAATAATGCACAATTAATTGAATGAAAAATGCATCTCGGATTGAACTTAATTTGTTTTATTCGAAATTTAATCTGTCCAGATTTTGCGCGACCAAGCTTTAAGCAAAAAAAAAAAAAAACGTGTAATTGACTAAGTATTGTAAGAACTGTCAGCAAAGAAGGCGAAATTGCTGGTGGATGCTGAAAAGAAGGCTGTCGTAATTAAAGAGCAGATTAGATATTTCGTAGCCGATGGCAAGTTAGAAAATCAATGAAGTGAAACCTTTTCAACCTTATTTTTGAAAACCGGGAAAATCATAAATATTGTAACCGTTTCCGTCCCACTGGCTATGATTTTCGCGTTATTTCCGTCCGTTTCAATAACAATAGCAGGTAGATGTTGTGAGGGTTGCACAATTCACTCATATAAGCAAACTCCCGGTTAAGTAAAGTTAGAAATGCTTACGGTAGAACACAGCCAACCACCCCGCCACCAGTTGGACGAACAACCGCCAATTGGGAGTCTATAAAGAGTGGCGATAGGCATGGCCATCTTAAATGGATGATAACGGCCACGAAAGATGACGAAAATTTGCGAATGGCTCGGGTCACTGGCCAGCAGTCAAGGGCAGTGACCCAATGATCCACTGGACGTTGAAACATTCGATTACTTATCGAAAGACCATCAAGCTAAACGGTCTTAAATTGCTAGCCCAACAAAATGTTTATAGTCTGGAAGTCTAAGGTTACAATAAAGAAATACAAAGTGGACAAAGTGGACAACAGGTAAAACCGCACAACAGCCGTTGTGGGTAACAAAACGGTCCTAAAAGACAACCATTTGCCCAACAGGACCCCGTAGTGTAAAGTTCCGGTAGAAGTAACGGCAGGCTACACGGTTCCTCAAATCGTAACGGCCACTACCGGCACCCAAACACGTATCACGCTTGTGTGTTGCCCAGGACGTATACCCAGGTGATCACCATCGCCACCCCGTCCAACCGGTAAATCGCGCAGGATTCTCACATCGCCTTCCAGGATAACGGCCCCTTGTGCTGCAAGGGGCCCCGATGAAAGAACACAAGGTTTGATAGACTGAAAGTAAGTGGGAAAATAAGGGAGTGTAGGAAAACCAAAAGGTAGACTTGCGCGACTTGCATTCGATAAGCGTGTCGACCCTGAGGCTGTTCATCCAGGGAATCGTACCAAGTAGGTAGTAGAAGACTTACAATATCAATCGACAAAACCGGGAATTTCAAAATGGCAATTCGCTAGCCTGTTTTTTACCCTTCTTACAACAATAGAAGGGTATTAAGATCGCTTGAAAACTCGACTTTTTATCCGAGGCCCACAGGGCCGAGTGTCATATACCATTCGACTCAGCTCGACGAACTGAGCACATGTCTGTGTATATATATATATATATATATATATATATATATATATATATATATATATATATGTGTGTGTGTGTGTGTGTGTGTGTGTGTGTGTGTGTGTGTGTGTGTGTGTGTGTGTGTGTGTGTGTGTGTGTGTGTGTGTGTGTGTGTGTTGTGTGTGTGTTGTGCGTGTGTGTGTGTTTGTGTGTGTGTGTGTGTGTGTGTGTGTGTGTGTGTGTGTGTGTGTGTGTGTGTGTGTGTGTGTGTGTGTGTGTGTGTGTGTGTGTGTGTGTTACAAATAATGTCACATCGGTTTCTCAGCCATCTGTGAACCGATTTCAGTTCTGTTGACGGCAAATGGAAGCTACAACATTCCCATAGAACGCTGTTGATTTTTTTTTCATTCGGACATTTCGTTACAAAGATATGAACGAAACAGTACTTGACGGCCTATTATAATAGTATTCAAACAGTTTAGTCTCCGATTACATACTGAGCTATTTGTGAACCGATTTTAGTTTTGTTGGTGCCAAGCTATGAAATCTCCAAATAACTGGTCAACATTTCATTATGATTGGATAATCCTTCATGGAGATATGACCAAAACAATACCTGAGAGCACATAATTGTTAGATGAAAATATATTCGTTGCAGTGCAAAACCAAACAAGACCAATCACACCAATCGATGCCGCTTGCATTCTATTGTGTCGCATCTGGTGCGTTGTATAGCACATACAGCGGACTAGCCACACTATGCGACTGTATAGAATTAGAGCAGCATCGATTGGCTCGAGTGGTCTGGTTTTGAACTGCAACGAGTATATTCGAAAATTACACAAAGTCTCCATTTACTATTTTCAACGAATATGTACTTATTAAGCATCTTGAATCCATATCGATAATCAAAATTGACGTTTAGGATTGTTTTATAATTTATTCTATGGACTGATTATATGAAATTTCTAATATTTATGTAATTTTCCCTTTTATATAATTAACATAAACAGGTCATTAAAAACTATTAATGGTAATATTTTAATCACATTGCTGAACAATACGTTCAGGTTTAACAAATAGTTCACTTTATTAACTGAATGTATGGCATATTGAATATATCTGAATCTTCTTGGAATTTCTGATGAAAATATGTATCCAGTACAAAATTGCCCACATTTGAGTTTGTAATTCTGGTGAAGTGTAAGAAGGGTTCAGTCTCACCATCGGTGGATTAATGTGGGTTTTTATTCTGCTATGGCTAGAAATGCTACAGCTGAGCATTTCAGGACGAAGAAGGTATCGAAATTTACCAAAAAATACCTTATTTGACAAGCAATTTGCACGTGTAGCAGAAAGAGTAAATCTTTCGCCATTACAGATGCAACCAACAAGGAGATTTACCAGAAAGCGTGCCTGTAGAAGCGATTGCTACCCTTCATCGAAAACCACAAAGAAAAACCTTTGTTCTGGCCGATTTCGCATCATTCCATTTATATGCTGAACCTGTGATGTACGAAGCGAATCAAGTGAATATTGTACCAAAAACCGCAAATCCGCCAAATTGTTCAGAGTCACGTCCAATCGAGAAATGTTGGGCTCTGATGAAGCGGAAGCTTTCTGGTGTCAACAATATCAAATACTTCTAACAAATTTGGAAAAAGACGGTTACCACGGTATCTGAAGAGTTTGTACAAACTCCTAATGGATGAAGTTAAGCGCAAAGTATTGTAAATTTTATGCAAATATCGAAAAACTATGTTTTGACTAAGTTAATTGGTAAATTAAATCCCATGGATCTGAACAACTACAATTGAAATATAATGCGAAATTTGTACTTTTTCGAAACACTTCTTACGTGCTTTAATTGATAACATATCACAAGGCGTTGAGGGTAAAATATTTTTATGCAAAACAAGAAAACATTTTAAATCATTTAATAAGACCCCATATTTTTTCCTCTTAATTCACAGGACTCCGCAACGAGAATGGCTTGGCCCGGCTGTATCTATCCCCTGGTCCGGAAGCGTACAAGATGGTCAAAAGCTTGTACAAAGACAACGTAGATTACGAGCGGGAAGTGCCGATTTTAGCCGATTGCATGAGAGGTATCGTCATCCCCACCAAGGAAAATATCCCGCAGGACGGTGTGTTACCGTCGCCCATCCCCGGTCTGCACCCCGTGTGTGAGAACAAGGTCCTGACGATGAAGTTCCTCGATCCGCAATACGCGGATGATTTTATTTATCCTTCCCGTAAATTGGAAGGAGCACGAGATCAGCCCAAGGTGCTGGGCGCTAACGAAGGACCAGTTATCGGATTCGGACAACGTGCGAATCGGGGCGGATTGGGTAGTGCTGGCCACAGGATGATGAACCATTACACTGGGAATAGAGGCGGCAGAGGTGGTGGCGGCGGTGGTGGCGGTGGCGGCGGTGGCGGTGGCGGCGGTGGACGCAATGATTACAACAATTTCTCGAAGGGTGAGTACCTACCATCGTATTCTTTTCGCCTTGCCTTATTATTTTCCAACCGGATGATTTTATCTACCGTGCCGCGCTTGTTTCAAGAGCCCTTTCGTAAGCTAACCTCAGTCAGCTAGTCAACCGAGTCTAGTAGATGTACAGTGGATCTGGGGTTTGGCTTCAAGCGGTAGCAGGCGAGCGGTCGTGACAATTTGCGTTTTGATGGCAAATTTTTGGCATTTGCCTCGTGATTGTGCCCGGCCGGCTCGGTTGTGGTGGGGTTTGAATCAGACACTAGAGCACGTTTCGCCGTGTGACGGTTAATTATGATTGTGTGGAAGAAGAGTTGATAATGCACAAAGAAGCACATGGGGTGAGTTTGGTGTACTGGAGTCGAGTTGCTATTGGGCAAGGATTAACTTGGTGGTGAAGTAAATTCAATCCGAAATAGGAATGCCATTCTGAGTTCTTAGGGATGTTGGTATGGATTAGATTGAATATCAAAGAATGTTTGGAACAATTCTCGATAACATCTGTTGCCAATTTGGTCGAGTGTCGGCTTCGGCAACCAGAACCTCCAGAAGATGTTTACTCTTAACATTAATCTTCCTTAAATTGTACTCTTAACATTGATTTTTATCTTTATCTTTATTTTTAAAACGAGTGAAAATTTCTTCTTCTCAATTTCGGAACGGTAATCTGCTCATTGTCATCTGAAATTCGGAACGGTAAACTGCTTTCAACCCAACCCAAACTAAAATCGTTCGAAACATTAGGTGGTCGACCTGCATTGCAACTTATTAAAATCATCATCATCGCATGTCCGAAATGCAAACTTGTTCTCGGTTCGATCGGCTGACTGAAACCCCTACCTTTCTATCTCGAAAAGACTGATTACAAATAACAACATATTACCAATAGGCTTAAAGTTATTAATCCGGTGATAGCTCTTGACAGGGCGCTCGAGCGACTCAAATCCGACACTTTGAAGGTGGGCATCACCGATCCATTGTTGTAGGCTGATCCTTCCCCACTGACTGGCGGCAGGAGCGGGGGTAGGTATAATTATGACCCTCGAACGCGGCCACCTTCGTCACTTCCGCCATTGCGTGTTCGCATCAACATATAGGAAGAAGGGAGTGCCAATCGATAGAGTCGATAACGGAGATCTGTGTGCATTTCGTATCGAATGCCAACTGTCAATGCAGTGTAAAAAGCTGTGTATCGGGACATACATACCTACATACGACGTAATGCGGCCTATTCAAGAATGATAAGTGCTTTTTGGGTTGGTTGGATGGAGTTTTTTTCTGTCCCTTGCGATATTATATCGCTAGCTAGTAGAATGCACTGGGAACACTCGGCGAGGGAAATGGAACGGAGAATCAAGCCGGTGACACTTGAGTGAGAATAATAGCGCGCAATGAGCGAAAGAAAATGAAAGAAAATGTTAAAAACCAGACAATAAATTGCAAATTGATTTCGAGAGGCTTAATGCAGGCGCATTATAAAAAAAAGTCTCACTCGGACTTCTTTCATTCAGCGGGTTTTTATTTTTGGTGACATATGGATGGGAGCGGGTATATGTGCCTATACAGATTTATCGCTGAGAACTGTGAGGAATTACCAGAAGGAGCAATGATGAGAGATGGTTCATTCAATGTCATCGTTGATGTGATAATTCTTGGGGTAGGGCCGTTAAGCCGCCGACCAATAGAATGAATGGATCTCGAGGTTGTAATTCGAATAGTGATGGATCGAAATTAGTGATTGTTGCAACATGTTGCATATTATTGACTTTTTACTTAAAAAACAACATGTATCGGAATAACTCGGTGATGGGTCATTAGGCCGAAATTCATTAGACCAAATGTCATTTGACCGAATGCCATTAGACCGAATGCCATTAGGTCGAATCGGTCATTAAGCTGACTGAATGGCTGATAATACATTTATTTGCTCGCTTGCTGTTCAAATTTAAAAAATAGAAAAAAAACTTCAACGCGGCTTGCAAAGTTGTAAAGTTTTGAAATTCAAAAGAACTGCTTATGATTGAAGGAAGCCAAAATCTCAAATATGAGAATTCAGAAGTTTTTGTTTCTCAACGATTACAAAAAAAAAAAACGAAATGTAAGAAAATTGAAACTTTTTCAAATTTAAAGAGCTGCATGATTCAAATAAGGAACCATCTCCCTTGGAAGTTTATTGCTTTTGGTATGGCTGTTCATTGTGTAAAATCAATTTTTGGTGATACTACAAGATTTTAGATCGAAGATTGTGTCGAAAGCAGAGCAAGTGCGAAAAGCAATTGTGTGTGGTCGCAATGAAATTCCGGATCTGTCAGTAAGAAAACTTGCAAAAAGCTTTGTTTTCCTGCAAGCACTGTCCATAACGTTATTAAATCTTTCGATACAAGTTATAATGCAATCTTGATTATCTAGGTGTATCACGGTTGCAGTCTTCTGCACTGCTCCCATCTTGCGTATCAGCTACCGCAACCATACAGCTTACCGACAAGCTTCACTCAACGATGTGTACTCAGCCTTCATTGATGACAGAGTAACCGAAGTTTGACGACGGCTAGTCCAATATAGGGTAGGGAACGGCTTAAGCACCCCAAAACCCTATTCCAAGCACGGGGTAAACGTTAACCTACAACGCTCTTTTTTTGCAGTATGGTGCTCCATGTAGTGAAGCTTCATACTGCAAACAATGAGCGTTGTAGGTTAACATTTACTCGTGCTTGTAAATAGGGTCTTGGGGTGCTTAAGTCGTTCCTACCCTACAGCTGCTAACAAGAAACACAATTAGCGTCGCAATATCTGATGAGATCTCCTCCTGTACCGGTGAAGCAAAGAGGCTTCCACTCAGTCAGCCGCAGTTGGGCACAACTTACTCTGCGTCCCAGAATTGACGTGCTTATAGATATGTCCGATCTCGAATGAACAGCAATGTATAGTAACACTCCAGCAAACTGCGGTACTCCGTTGTATCATCAAATGGTTCACCATGGTTGTTAAGCTTCAAAAAACCATTGCCCATCTGCGTCTTAGCCGGCTTCGCCACCTTCATCCCAAAACGATCTTCTTAATTGGTCAACACATCCACGAAGGCTGATGCTATACTTCCCGCCCTTTTTCTCGATTTGCATACTTAATAAGTAGCTCAAATCTTTCAGATAAGCAATGTCAAAAACTTCTTTTGAGAGACATCCTTGCACCCAATAACTCATTAACCCAATAACCCAATAACACAACCCAACAACATATAGTAGGACGTATACGACGTTACCGTCTACGACTTTCGTGTAGAGGCAAGCATCCGATTGAGTTTGCTTGAACTTCATCGTAATCAGTGGTTCGTTAAGTTTCCGGTTCCAGCATCTTGCCGACTGTATCAATCCATATATACTCTTTCTAAACCAGCACCCCAGATGCTCTCGACCTGGTTCCTCTAATCCCGGTGGCTGCCTCATGAATACTTGTTCCTCGAGCTCACCGTGGATCCAAATGCTTCAATAAAATACCATGCACGCTAACAATGCCGAGAAGAGAACGAAATGTGGTTTAGTTCGACACTGACGCAAACACTTCGTCAAAGTCGACTCCGTATTGTTGGGAGTAGCCCTGGGCTACAAGCCTTGCCACGTTATTTTTATGCTCCCAACCGCTTTCCTTCATGTGAGGGCAGAGATGTCGTCAACTCACACATCGCGTATCTGCGTGGATCTTCATTTCCGCTTCCATGACTTCCTGCCATGCGGTGGAATTCTTCGATGTGCATGCTTCTTTCAAGTTCCGAGGTTCGAATTCTGAATCCGCTCGTAGCTTCTGACGCTTTTGGTCCTGAGCGTGATCAAATTCAGGAGAACCAAACACCCTCAAGTGACCATATTTGGGCTTTGTCCCATGCCATAGTTCATACGGAGTACAATTGATGGTTGCAGAAGGAAGACGATTCATAAAATATTTCGCACATGGAACAGCCTCTCCCCAGTACTTTTATATCCATTCCGGCTTTGGAAAGCAAGCACCGCACTATCTCCAGAAGAGAACGGTTTTTGCGTTCAGCTGCCTCGTTCTGTTGGGGGCTGTGGGGTGCTGTCTGCTTTAACGTAATTCCAGTCTGCCGCAAAAACTTAATCTGCGCCGTAGTGTTATATTCACCGCCTCCATCGCTACGCAACACTTTCGGTTTGCGGCCGAACTTGTTGTGCATGTATCTATCGTACTCACAGATATTGTCAAAAGCTTCGGATTTTGCTTGAGGAGATAAATAATCGTGTACTACTTACTGTAATCGTCCATCATGGTCATGATAAAACGTTTGCAACTTAGGGTGCTCACTTCCAACGGACCAGTCAAGTCCGTGTGAACAAGTTCCAAGACTGCAGCAGATTTCGTTTCCGATGCTTTTGGTAATGGCATTCTCGCAAGTTTTCCCTCGGAACACAAGGTGCAAACAGATCTCACGCCACAGTCACGCAGCTTCAAGCCGTTTAATCCCGCTCAATAATTAACGATTGCATTCACTTGGATTCAGCTGAGCGAGATTGATTGAATCACACTCATTTCTTCAAATCATACCTTAAACATCATTTAACATTTCAAATAATGATCTAACATGATGTTTAGTAATCTAATGCAACATAAAAAACATTTTACAGCGTCATTTTAAACCGTATCTCTGCTCTGATTCATCCAGCTGATTGCATTTACTGAGTCAAAATATTCTCATTCGGTGTATTCAAATCAAGCTTGGTGTTCAGTGGCAACGCATTCATTCAATATAACGTCTAGCTCAATTTTTTTCACATGATTCTGTTTTGCTCGTTTATTCTTTCTACGATGTTCGTTTTCGAGAATTCGTGTAGAATCGTTTGATCGGAAACGTCACACTCGTTCAGTATTCTGTTAGCAACCGAGGGTTGCTATTTTAAATCGATGGTGCTCATGTGAGTGAATGAGTTTTCCTATGCTTGCTTCTTTCTTCATAGTAATTTTCTTCTTACCACTTTTGTTCAGCTCGACAAGCTTGCCTATTTTCAGTTTCTGGCAGAGATCGAAATTCTCACTCAGCTGGGTGAGAATCGTTCACTTTTTCATCTTTCCTTTTTCGCCGATAATTCGTTATCCTCTCTTGCGTATGCGAAAATATCTCTCTCCAAAATTCAACGAAAATATTTTCTCATGTCACATTTTTCACAGAAAACATGCTCGTAAAACCTTAATCGTATACGAGGAGCAAAAACTGAAAATAAGGCCAAACCGGTGCACACTGGTACCGCCATGGACCATCATTATCGAATAATAATGACATAATACGCTTAAAAAGGTTTTTTAAAATAGTGTTTTAAAAAAAAATGAAAGTGAATAATGAATGAAGCATAAAACATGAAGACTGACGCATTTTCAGGTGTCAAAAAGTAAGTGAAAAATAATTATCGGCATCAAGGATTCACTGAAAACGAAACGATTTATCAGCTACTCATGCTCTCCGAAAATTATAAATCGTGGTTGCTTTTCTCGCGAAAACTGCTGTGAACGTATAATAGTCTCTCGCTTCTCACATTCTCACATGCTTCTCCAAGCGGGTGAAAAAGGGCGTTTCTCTTCTCAAGTAGGCGAAAATTTCAGTCTCTAGTTTGTGGTGAGTATTGCCCTTTTTAACTCGATTTGTACGTGGCCGGGTAGCTCAGTGGTTACCCGTTCTGCTTACTGAACAGATGGTCGGGAGTTCAATCCAAGGCCCGTCCCCTGACTGCCATTTGTCACTTGCTTCTTTCTATCATCACTAGATTTAAAATAAAAAGCCTTCTACTGCGCTTTCTTTCATTCATATTTTTTTTTTAAGTACTGCCCTTTTCAACTCGATTAGCTACAAGTAAAAGTAAAACCAGATTTTTTTTCGGCGAAAATCCGTTTTTGTCCCTTCCAAAAAAGTTTCTCCGGAGTATCCGGGTTGTCTCAAAATTTCCAATAGACTACTCAACAAAAATCATGAAGTTTGAGCCGTCGAAAGGCATGATTAAAAAACGATTGATTAAAAAACGGATTGTCTTGGATTTTTTTTTTCATTGAAATTTTTCATTGGTCCATATCAAGAAAACAGACTATTTATAAAAAATCATGAAGTTTGAGCCGTCCAAAAGCATATTCCAATGAAAATTTGTATCTGTCGCCGTCTCACGGATCGTGGCAAACCAATGGTGCACTTTCCTAGCGTGGTCGCGATGAAGTACCGGATAGGGAGGACGCCCGATTTGACGCAAGCAGTTAGGCCAGGTGTTGAAGGGAGCAAGCCGGATGGCAGAGTTGTAAGTCGGCAAGTTTTTCCCACAAAAGTCGCCTGGCGAAGCAGGTGTTTTCGAGGCCGTATGTGATTCGGCTGTTGATTATAGCGGCGGCAGCTCGGAGCTTGGTTGTGCGGTTGCTGTTTTGATATCTTCCGACGATGATTTGGCGGAGGTGAAGGCGTGTGCGACAGCTTTCTTAACTTCGTCGAAGCGATGACGGAAAGATAGGGAATGGTCGACTCGGATTCCTAGCACTTTTGCTGAGGACGCCTGTTGAATGTGGTGGCCTCCAAGAGCGATTGGCGTGGATTGAGCGTGGAGGATGCTTGCTTTGAAATCACTGTACTGCTGTACAACAAAATCAAAGCGATTAGGTTAACCTAAACCAAACAAACAAACATGAAAAGTTGTTCTATTTTGGTCGATTGTTAGACCTTTCATGCAACATTTGAAACTCTTTGTGCAAATTGAAGAGCTAACATTTCGGTGTACAATGAATAATTCCCAGTAGAAAGATCCTTTTTGATAAGTTATGGAAAATTATGTTGAGAGCTTCCTAGTAGAACCAGGTGAACCGCTCTCGAGTTAACCATTTCAACTCATTTCCTAACCAAATCTCAGACAGGAAATAACAGTTTGGTTAGCGTTATACCTGAATTTCAATGCGTTAATATGTAAGCTGTAACGCCCTCCCCTCGGATATGTGATCTGGACGCGATGCAAGGGCCTACGCCATCAGCATTGAGATGGTAACCAAAGACATATCCTGACGTGGTAGTATCACATCTTGAATATTTTGATTTAATGCCGCGTCACATCTGGCATTGATGCACTGATTTTTCAACATGCCAAGAGAAATGAGACATTATGCGACAATTACAGTCAACTGATGACTTTTTCCAGCTGCTGCGATGCAGCTGGATATGTTGGTATTAGTGTTACATAGGTGCACTGCAGCCTAACGGATGTTGGCGTATGTCCTCAGCTAGTTCTCTCGACGGGTGTTGGTGACACTGAGGAATTTTTGCAAATCTGTCCTTAAGACTTACGGCCCGCAGTATCTACGCCCACAATATCGGAAAAGGTTAAGAGAAACTGATGGACAAAAATTATCGCCCAAAAGTTCGAAAAAAATCTTGTAAATTCAGAAACTCAGGGAACTTATCAGAAGCTCGGTATACTTTTTAGATTTGACTTAGACTTTCCCGAGGTTTCGCTATTCTCCATGATGTCAAAGGAACATACCATAAAATCAGGTAACTTTCCAGAAGGGTTCTTCCTAGAAGTTCAGGTAACTTTCCTGAAATTCAGATTGTTTCCTAGAAATTCAGGAAATTGTCCACAAATTTAAAGAGCTCACCACGAGTTCAGGGAAGTTTCTAAAATGAACGGGTTCTTCACAGAAGTTCAGGTAACTATCCAGAAATTCAGGGGGCTTCCAGAAGTTTAGAAAACTTATCAGATTATTTTGGGTATTTTTTCAGAAGTTCATAGGGAACTTCACTACTCAAGATGTTCAGGGAACTTCCCAAAAATTCAAGAAACTTTCTAGAAAATTAGAGAACTTCCAATGGAGAACAGTCAAGAAATTCATGAAGCTTTTCAACAGTTGGCGGATCTTCCTAGAGGTTTAGTGAACTTCTTAGAATTTCATGAAACTTGCTAGACATATCCAAAACTTCTTAGAAGTTCAGCGAACATGTAGGAGTTCAAGAAACTTCCTTGATGTTCAGGGTTTCTCATGAATTCAAAAAACTTCTCAGAACTTCAGGAAATGCTCACAAAGATCATGGAATTCCCCCAAAGATCAGGAAACTTTCCAAAAGGTCAGCAAACATCTCAGACGTTTAGAGAACGTCCCAGATATTTAGAAAATTTCCCAGAAGTTCAGGGAACTTTCCAGAAGCTCGGAAAAACTCCCGGATGCGCAGGGGATTCAGCAATTCAGGAAATTTCTCAGTAGTCCTGCGTTCTTCCAAGAATTTCAGAAAACTTCCCCCAAGATCGGGGAACTTTCCAGAATTTCAGAAAACGTCACAGATAACAGGAAACTGGATTTTTTGAGCATTCGAAAAGTTTAGGGAGCTTCCTAGAACTTCAGGGATCTTTCCAGGTGATCGAGAAACTTTCCAATCGTTCCGAAAACATCCCAAATGTTCAGGGTATTTAAGTTTTTAGAAGAACTTAAACTTCTTACTACTCCATAATATAATTTTTCGAACCCAACCAAAACGAGAATAAAGAAACCAACTACTTTTTAATCAATTTCAAAGAATATCTAGCTATGCACAATCTGGAGATCATAAAAAGTTCTTGTACGGTTTAACAACATCTCGGTAATGCTAACTATTCCACAGAAATTTCACGGCTTCCAAGATTTATTTTTCAATTTCTCGTAAGTTATTTGAAAGTGTGTGATATTCTGTTTTTTATCACACTGGAAGTTAAAACAACTTCTGGGAAGCGAAATCTGATTTTCTAAGTTCCCGTCATTTCCAAAAAGTTGTTCCTATTCCATGGATGATCAGCAAACTTTTTGGAAGTTCATCCAAGTTTCCAGAAATTTTAATAATTTTTCGGCAATTCAATGAACTTTTCTAAAGTTCCATTTCTCCTCTCGAAAGACAGCGAGCAAACTTCATGATTATCTGGAAACTTCCAATTATTTTATTCAACTGCCGAGAAGTCTAATCAATGTCTGACATGTTTATTATTTCCACCCAATCTTCATAGATATTCCGAAGTTCATTAAATTAAATTTTTAAAGAGTGCGTTCAGTAAGAAACTTAGAAGCTTATATAAGTTCTAAAGTGATGCAAAATAGATCCAGTATAAAACAAAATTTACTAACATCAGCGATGCAGCGATGTTTTTGCGTTTGGTCTAAACGAATAAATCCAAACCACGATTTGAACCACCGTTGAAGATGCCCTTAGAAGATCTGGCTACACGGCTGTAAAAGGTGAGGCCAGAAATGAACTGATCTTTCATGTGGTGGCGAATGTGTTTGAAGCTTGGCGAATTGCGTTTGTAAGGGTGCAAACACATGGTGAAAGAAGAATTTGGGCAGCCGTGCTCAATGCCGTCTGACGTTGTTTGCCGGATTCCAGAGAAAAGAAAATGGTTTGGACAAATTTTGGCTAGAACCAAGAAGGAGCTACCAAATTTGACAACATTTGTTGAAAATTGGCTCATCCTGTCGCACAAAAAGGCGTATTTTAAATAAATGGAAAGTGTCTGGTGGAAAATCAAACTGGAAAAAGTGTGGGAGCTCAGAGATTTAGCTACGAGTAATTTATATTGACTCATCTTAACAGTCGGGAAAAAAAGGCAAAAATGCGGGAAAAATTCGGGAAAAATGCGGGAATTTTTATATTAAGATTGTGTGGCCACCCTGGATGTGGGATTTCTTCT
>JASCZW010018643.1:0-15075 GCA_034211315.2 Aedes japonicus | reverse complement strand
TTTTTCGCACATAAAGTATATCTCTATTTTTTCGCCAAATTTTCACCACAAAAACTAGACATTTAAATATGGAGATGTTTTAAACAAAAAAAAAGCCATTGCACTCAAATTTTTAAAACATTGATCAATTTTAAGAAAACATTTGTGTTTGATGGTAAATTATGATTTCTGAGCCATTTTTGAGCTAAAAAGAGGAAATATTATAAACTTCTTTAGCATGACTGTTTTTGATACACTTCAAATTTATTTTTTAAGCAAAAAAAAAGTGCAACATCTTGTAATAACCAAGTTGAAATTATAGACTGTTCCGTAAAATATAAATACACTTTCTTTCTTAGTTAAAAAAAGACCATACTGTGATTTTTTTAAATTTTATTCTCAAACATAGCAAATAACATTTTTTTCCATTTTCATTTCAATTTGCTTGAGTTTTTGCAGGGTAGGCGAGACCTCTAACTTTTCCCTTAACACTACTCATAATCTTCTGCACAGTGCTTTCTCCTATCATTTTCACCACTTTTGGCGAATATTCATTAAATTTTTCAACTCTATTCGCTGGTTTCATGTGTTTCCTCAGCTTCATCTTTGTTCCTATAATAAAAGGCGATATGATAACTTGCAGCCCAGAAAGTTCCGATAGGGTGAATTTCTGGGCAGTTTGGTGGATTCATCTCATTTGGTACAAATACGTCATTGTTCCTTGTGTACCACCCCTAGTAACAATTTTAGTTTGTAAAAGCAATTATTCAAATTCACTGTTAAGCCTTATGTTTATCAACCGTCATTTACTCAAAATTGGAAGGAATTGAAAAGTTTATTCAACAATTCTCATTTATATTTACTTCACATCAGCATTATTTATCAATTGATATAACCATTGTAAAGCTTCAATTTAACTCTTGAAGCGCTACACAAATTACACAGTCATACATGTTATTTCTCAACTATTGTAGAGCTATAACTTATCTTATGAACATAAACAATCTTTACCTATAATGAAATTAACACTTAGAGATCTTTATTATTTCATGATAAAATGTACGGTAGCCATGACTGTTCATAAGACACTTTGTTTCGCTTAACAATGGTTTAACAATAGTTTACAAAAGAGTTTATTCAAGAACTTCATCGAACTTCGTTAATGACACAAAAATGTATCAAGTAAACTAAGAAAGGACTTTTTATTTGCTTTTATTATTTATTCACAGCAATCGTTAGTATCCAGTATTTTACGAGTACTCATGGTCGTCTCGGTTGAGTTCGGGTTTCTGGTAGGGAGCAAGCGATTCGACGTTTGGCTTAGGTCGTTTGACAGCTAATCGATAAGATTTGATCGATTCTCTGTCAAACGGCCTAAGCCAAACGTCAAATTGTTTGCTCCCTAACAGAAGCCGAGGTCAACCGAGACCGCCATTAGTACTCGTAAAATGCTGGATAGATAATTTATTATTTGTGGAACTTATATATTTTTCAATATATCTAAAAGAACCTTTAAACAGTACCCTAATTTCACTTTGCTTGATCTCAGACTTAAACTCATGATCCTGAATTTAAGGCTACCTTAGTCACTATCTTCTCCATCCTTGGTTATGTATTTAAAACAATCAAAAACGTATATAAATCTTCAGTCTCTAATTTGCATGACATTGTTTAACAATCGTTAGTTAACAGTCACCTGCACGTTTCATAACATAAAAAATTATAGCTTCTACCATAAATCATTCATTTAATGTTGATTAAATCCTTTTTAGGTTCTAGTTTGACTTTTTTAAGAGCGCTGAATTTTTGCCGAAATTTTCGGTGTAAATGGCTTCTACTAATCCAGGAACATTCCCCCCCCCCCCCATCCTGTGGTCCCGGCAGAGTTTTATAACCTACATTAAGGTTTCATTATCCATGATAACACGTTTTGGTCAGCAGTTTGTCTTACAGCTTCAAGCCCTCGGTTTTATTGATTCAGCCTGTTTGGTGCTTCGTTTTGGCTACTTCTGTTTATAACGAGTCTGCAGGCACATTCTCCGATGTACGGTTTGAACTGCTCCGACGCCCACACCTTCTTCCTTAGCCCACTTCACGGGAGAAAGACCACACATTTTCAAACTTCTGCTCAATTGTTAACCAGAATTTCATATTAAAAATAGGAGAGATTCAAACCGCTCTGAACGTGACATATTTTCCATAATCTGTTGTAATACATTTATAAAACAAAAACATTATAAATCATTCTAAAAATATGTTTTGTGTATTACTTGGGTAGTGACTATTCTCACCTCAGGCGCCACTTGTTCCTAGCCTTTTGTTAGCTTATGGTTATGAGCATGAGCATGATTGACCGCCGAGATTGCTACTCCGTTATTGCCAGATCAGCTGATATTACACAGAGAACCAAAAGATGGTGCGTGAGACTAGCATACATCCTCAATGTGTAAAAACTGGTGATCCCAAACTAAGGCAATACCGGCGCAGGGCTCCCCGGAATGCAGGTCAAGTATGAAATGGGTAGGAATATGTTGCCGTAATACTCGAATTATTGGAAGCCGAGTACACTTCTGCACTTCCACGAGAAATCACTGGGATGTTGGATTAAATGGATGGGGTTGCAGAGGGATCCGTTTTGGTAAACGATGTGCTGAATTCATTTGACGTCAGCAGTAAATAAGATATTTAACTATGTTCCCGATTTGTTCTCTGTACAGAGATGCAAATCAAAGTTATTCAAATTTTGACACCGATTTAAACCAACAGTAAGGATGCTGTTAGGGCCACTTATAAGTATGGGTGGTTTATTTCAGCAAAATACAAAAACATGTTAAAACATCGAGCTTGAGGACCAATTTAAACCAATAGTAGGGAGGCTGTTGAGGCCACTCACAAGTGTGGGTGGTTAATAGGAAAGACCTTATGATACACAGCAGTAACAACAAGCAGTACACAGCAGTGTAATGGCAGATCTTTCAAAGGAAACAACAATGCAACTTTTAGTATTGTTTGGGATATAATTTATGCCGATTTATATCAACAGTAAGAATGTTGCGGCGTCTCTCACAAATTGATTATCGATGTTTTACAAAATTGTACACCAACTTCAAGTAAAAAACTTCGCGAAAGACCCTTATGGACTATATCGAAAAACTAAATAGCCGACGTCCAGAAATCTTCAAAAAAATAGATCACCTACCCACACGAGAAAGATGACACAAAAAATACACAAATCCCCAACAACGTACGTCTCTAACCAACGGTTCAAATGTGCAAGCTCAACCATATCAGTACAGCGCAATTATGATCAAAGAATTAAGAAGGAAAATTGTTTGGAGGAAAACAGCCTATAATTGCTGTGCATGTTCCAGAAAGGGAAAGACGATTAAACTCAAAAAGCCTTATAACACTAGAAATTAGAAGAAAAATTAGTATATTCCATTTAATTCCAAGTACCTTTGCTTATCTTGACAGATACGCGTATTTCGTCTACAATGTGCAGACTTCTATAGTGTCTCGTCCTAATAACTCGAGTACGAGACACTGAAGAAGTCTGCACATTGTATACGAAATACGCGTATCTGTCAAGATAAGCAAAGGTAGTTGGAATTAAATGGAATATACTAATTTTTCTTCTAATTTCTAGTTACAGGTATTTCACTAAACAGCTCAAACCCTCTAGGACTTATAACACTATTAAATGTATTAGTTATTAAGAATTACATAAGAACTTTTTGAACTAATTGAGTTCTTAAACATGAACTTAGCTGAGTTAGTGAACCTCGCGAATAAAAAAATCGCTACGAAAATTTTTATAAATGAAAAATGTGCACCATCAAGAATCACAAAACGGACTGAAGCTGTATCAAACATGTAAATGTCAAATTTAATGTAATAATTATACATAATTTTTAACCATAAGTTCATTCGTCAGTATCCAGTCGCCTGATTGAAAGGTGTGGACTCTAAAGCTCGATTCAAAGTAAATCTGGACGCACGGTTTAATACACCACTGCGTCTCTGGTGAAATTGGTGAAAATCTTTTCTCGATTGATCGACGCATCTCGAAATTGCGGATCATGGAACTTAAGAAACTAAAAATAATTGTGCACAAACATGTAGAGAACCCTTCGTGGTCTGCCTCAAAAATAGTGAAAGTGTTAAAATTCACAAAGTCATCGGTGTGTCTTGTAATCAAACGTTACAAGGATGTGGCTAGAACAAAGCGCATCTATCATGAAAGCGGCACTAGGGACAAAGAGCTGAGGAGAAAGGTGTTGAGGCACGTGAAAGACATCCTAGGTGTCTCCATACGTGTTTTGGCAAAGAAATACGATGTAGAAGGAAATGTTCGCTCATCATTATGAGGCACCAGAGTGCACATTAATGTTTTTGCTAGAATGAACGATATGAAGAGAAAGTGTTGAAAGTTCCGCCAGTGTACGGCAGGTTAGAAATCGAACAGATGTTTCAAAACTTGAGCGAAAGGGCATGGCTCCAGTGGTACTCGAACCATGGACGCCATCTTTTGCCTAACATCCTACTGTGGGGTAGGTCGATAATAATTAAAAAGTATGTAAGGAAATACGATTCCAAATTTTCCACCGAGATTTTCAAGAGAAGGATATAAGTCTTTCTGTGCCAGTAAACATCCAAACCGCTCCCTGGAACAAAATTTAGTGGCCAAAAGGCGAGCACGATTCCTATAAAATGGATCAAAATGGATTATAAACAAATACCCGGCCGAAAATATTACTTGGAAACTGGTCGTGGGGATGTCCCTTCCAGGTATAAATTTGTTTTTGCTGATAAGTTTGTTCGGAAACTAGTTATTTGACAAGGAATCTGCAGTTGTGGCGTTAAAACCTAGGTTTTCATCACATCTCACACAATGACGTCAAAGGTTTACATTAAAGAGTGCCGGAAAAAGCGTATTTTACTTCATTCCGCAACACAAGACCAACGTTATGTTTTGGCCGTATCTAGCCAGCTGCCACTACTCTGAGGAGGTACTAGGCTGCAAACAATGTTAATTTCGTTGCCGAAGAGATTAATCCTCCGAACTGCCATGAGTTCGGACCGATCGAAAAATATTGGACAATTGTCAAGCGAAAACAAATGCGTTTAAAGTGGAATAAGTTCGCCGGTTCAGTGTCACCAGCGACTGTGCAGATCATGATGGCATCGATCACAAGTTAAGTGCGACAGTTCGTTAGAAACGGTGAAATGTAATAACTTGTTATCGTTCGAAAGCGGTTGTTTAATTCTTGAGTTATGAATGCGTCCAAATTTACTTTGAATCGGGGGGGCGACCCCGGCGTATTGGTTAACATCCATACCTCTCACGCCTAAGTCACGAGTTCAAATCTCACCCCCGGACAAGTTACGAAAATATCCAAAAAGGTATTTGAGTGACTACGACGGGAGATGAACCAGCCCAGGGCTGAAAATCTCGATAATCAAGGAACTAAAAAAAAAACTAAAAAAACTACTTTGAATCGGGCTCTAGTCAGCCAAAATCATCACTTCGGAATGACTTTTTTCACGTAAAAACAACTGTGAGACTAAGTTGAGAATTCATCGGATTCATCCAAAGTGACTCTTCTCACCTCAGGTGCTATCCAGAATCGAGTGACACAAGTGACTCGAGTCGTCTTACGTCACGCGTCAAGCAGAATAACCTTGTTTCTTTTGATAAGGAAGAAGCATCTACAGAACTTATTCATAAATTAAAATTGTATTGAATGATGACTCTTGTGTTTGAACAAAATCCTAAAGAAACTGATATGCATCAGGATTTATTGGAGTGCTTTCAGAGAAAAAAGAGTGTTTATAATTCCGAAAGCCCATTTCCCACGTCAAAGTCAGTCAGTGCAATCCGACGATGGCCAAGGTCACAGCTACTGCTACATAACCCAGCCCTGTTATAATCCTCTGAAAAATGTCCCCGCCGGCAGTGAATCCATCAATTGTGTAACACTGTTTCCTCGCATCCTTTGACGAAATCGAACGAAACATGAAACAGTGAAGCCCATAACCCAACAACCAGCTCAAAACGTTGACAGCTGGCTTGATTCCGTTTCGGTACGTTTGCGCTGAACTCAGTTTCCCTAATCCAATTTGTCACGTGTCGACCTTCTTGTCACATGCCATCAACCGTCAATTTGGTCCCTACACTGGCGGTGTGTTCTATTTTTACACTGGACAGTGCGAAAACGACTGCAACAATGGGATTAGGGAGGCTATTTTTGCCACCACTAATGCTCACGTTATGGCGGGATTCTCGCATTCCCTTACTCTCAACCTGCATGTTTACAAACACTTGAAAGATTGTCCTCCTGTCGTCGATTGTTGTTGTTGTTGTTGTTCACCCAAGATGGGGGTTTTCCCCTGTCCAGTACAGAAACGGTAGCGTAGAAGTCTCGAGAATGATAACAGCTAATCGCCCGTTTATTGACCCTCGTCTGAAGGGAAGGGGTTCGAGCGCTTTCTCAAGTGGTGAAAGTGCCAAGTCATGCGAGATAATGACCCTTTACAATCGAGGGATAAAAAAAACCCAACTTGATCGGGAAATCAGTTCAATCCGATGTTATTTATGAGACACTTGTTTGTTGTGGTTCTTATCGGTTCGCGATGGCGTGATCGAATTTTTACGCATGGCTTCCTTTGTCATCACTGGGCAGGGAAGAAAATACTGGAAGAATGGAAAAAATTGAAGATTGCGTTAAACCGTTCACATGAGGTGAAATTCTATTGATGTTTAAAAAATTCAGAGCTGCGACTATTGAAAATAATAAAAGAATGCATTCTGCTTGAAGCTTTCTTTAGCTTGTTCAGATTTAAATCAACTGAACCATTTGCTAAACTACTAACACATCTAAGTGTTAAACTGCCGTTCTACGCATAATTGTCCCATATTGCTTTTTGAAGATTTTCATTTTTCTTGATCAAACCGTCTATTGTCACGTATATTTACAGCAAATACAAACAAAAAATATTAGTTATTCGAAAATGTTTTAAAAAAACACCAAGTCTGTTTGTCCCATTGTGAAATTCTACGCATAACTGCTCCACTAACGAAATATCTAAAAGCAATGTATTTTAGATCATTTTGACAGGTGTATTGTTCAGAATTATATAAAACTAGATGGTAATCCGAATAGAAAATTACCATTAGCTGTATGATCATTATTATACATTTTCCATTCATGTTGTAATCACCATTATACGTATCATCCGTGTATAGTGTTGGTGTAATATAATAAATAGCGTATTCTATATATGATAATGATTTCATAAACAATAAATTAACAGTACCGTATTGTATATCCCTTGCTTATTCATTGTATGATATAGCGAAGGAAAGATATAAATTATGGTCAAAATTTATAAAAAAACAGGAAACGGTTTTAACAATACGTAATTTTTAGTTTGTTATCACAAAATGTATGACTCATTTTATAATACTGATCATTATAATATGTATTTGTAAGGGTTTATCAGTCTACGTGAAGGGTTTGTTGCAATTTAATTAAGTAGATTTTACTTTCTAATTGAATTATAATCCACTTGTGAACAGTATTGTTGACTTCAATAATATACCTTTGATTATCGATTTTTAGGGTTTTTGAGTCCGCTGATCTCTTATTATAGTGATTCATGTATATTCTAGTTTACTTAAAGTTCCATAAATCAAAGTGTTTTTTGTTGGATTACCTTTGCTTTGGTTTGGATTTACTCTTGCTGGTAGTTTTTAATTATATTCCCTCAATTTCTATACATTTTTCACAACGAAAAGCCTATAATTAAACAAATGTCAAAATCAAAGGTGTGTTTTGATTTACTTGGATTGGGAAAAAACGAGAAAAGTATTATTCATTATTGTATCATGATTGTAGCAGTTATCATCATGATTGAAATTCTCATATAATATTACTTTACTGTAACGATACCTGTTATCTTTTTATATAGTATATATTATTTAATTATGTTTACGTTTATCGTAATGGTTGAAAAAAATATTGTATGTTTTGAAGATTTGAACGATAGCACTTAGAGTAAAACTGCAGAAAAAAATATTATTCACAAATTATTAACTGTATAATACACTGGAAATATTGTTCGAGAAAAAGTCATTTTTTGAATGGTAACGATACTTAACAACCTATTAGTGTTATGCTAAGATCTTGATTTACCATAACATATATCATCGATATGATACACTTTATCTTCAGTTTATAGTTGTTGGAAGATAACTTGCAACAGTTCGTCAATACCACCTTGCTGTTTTGTAAAATGTTGTTCAGTAAATAAACTCCAGTCCAACCGTGCACCGTTAAATATGTTGTTACGACAAATGTTTCTAGCTTTTTTGGAAAAGTGATTTTCGTTTGGTTGTAGGGGATCAATGCCGACGAAATCTTCTACCGAACTCGTGCCGGTTAGGGCGAGATGGAGATTCTGGAGGAAGGTTCAAAACCTACAGATGGGTGCTTGAAAACAATAAACATTCTGTGCGAATTCATGAAATCAACTTATGGTTTGTAAATATTACCTAGCCAAATATTTAGTTTATCATTGATGTTTTTTTTCGTCTTGGGCGACTCTCTCGTATCACAAAAATATACCTGGTCAAACATATCCAACTTTGACTTCTTCCACCGTTTCTGCACACCAGGCCCTGTGGTGCCACGGGAAGGAATAAACATTCAGGCAGGCGGGACAACTAAATAGAACATCTGGTGCGAATGATGGTGAACGACTATTCCAGAAAACGTATTCATATCCGATGTCAATACTGCACTTGAAAATCAGATTGAACAAAAAGTTTGAACAAAGTTCTTTTCTTTTGGGATCGAAACCCGTAAACATAAAAAGTGAATCAATATCAAAGCGGTAATAAAAGCTTTAAACAACGAACTTCAAATTTCAATGTCTCTTATGCTGTAAAAATAGCCTAAAGCACTTTTATATTTAACAGTAGATGACGTTCCAATTTTAAATGATTTTTTATTTAATTCAGGCCTTAAGTGATGAGCTAGTTGGTATGTTTTGACAGCTGAGTGTTCATTGTAGGTTTGTTGATGGTTCAGTAAACAAGCTTTAACTGAACCTATTACCGAACGTTCAGCTGTTACCAAGTAACAATTTTAGTTTTATTGCAGCCGATAGCACTTCTCCCGGATTTGTTGATAAAACTACATTTAAAATCCTAGAGGGTTTGAGCTGTTTAGTGGAATACCTGTAACTAGAAATTAGAAGAAAAATTAGTAACTTCCATTTAATTCCAACTACCTTTGCTTATCTTCGACAGATACGCGTATTTCGTCTACAATGTGCAGACTTCTTCAGTGTCTCGTACTAATAACTCGACTTACATTTAAAACAGTTTCGTCCACCAACACCTCCTCTATGCATCTTTGAAGCCGAAATGTGTACAAAGTGGCCCACTCCATAGACGGTTGTGGAAAGAAATTAATAAAACCTTTTTCAAGACCATAGAGATTTTGAAAATGTTCTAGTGAAAGATGTTATGACCACTTGAGAACCTTCATCAAACCTGCCAGCAAAACCAGTATAGGGCGAAATGGCCACAGATGTCAAACTTGACGGTAATGTCGTGGTTGGTTTTTGTTGGTCTGCTTTGTTCGATTCTCTGCTTTTCTGATTCATTCATTATCATATTGAAACAATATCTAGGAAAAAAAGTTCTAGCGTTTTTTGATAGCAAAATATCCTAAACAAATTAAGTTTTTTTTTTACGGCGTACCATGCTCTAAATCATATGCGCATATAATTTTATGGTGAATTTTGATACGATAATATCCAAAATTAAATGCGCCTCGGAAATAATGCGAGTTTATGTCTACAAAAACAAAATTGAAATATATTCGGTACAAATATATTCGATAAATTAATCATGAGTTATCTGAACATTTATGGAATTGAATAAGGTTATCTAAATGAATGCCAAAATTGGTCTCTGATCTTCAGTTCATTTGAATTACGTCTAAAAATCTAGTGTATTGATTTTTCCATATATGAGTTATTTCCAAGGGTAAGTCGCTTAGAACAGTGTGCCAACCACGATGTCTTACACACTAGACAAACACGTTTCTTAACAGCGGAACATCGCTTATCAATCCATACCACATGTGTGGCACACTGAGGCACACTTTTGAGAGATCGAAATTATCGCTCAGCTGGGTGAAAACCATGCTCTCTCTCAAACAGGTTTTCGATGAGTAGCGAACCGTTCACATTTTCATCTCTCCTTTTTCGCCGATAATTCATTATCCTCTCGCTTGCATATGCGAAAATATCTCTCTCCACAATTCAACGATCATTTTTTCTCATGTCACATTTTTCACTGAAAACATGCTTAGATCGCAAACGAGGAGCAAAACCCGAAAATAAGTCCAAGTTGGTGCACACTGGTACCGCCATGGACCATCATTATAGAATTATAATGTCAGAATAAAACAAGCATAAAGACGGGTGCATTTTCAGGTGTCAAAAAGTAAGTGAAAAATAATTATCGGCATCTATGATTCACCGAAAAAGAAACGATTTATCAGCTACTCATGCTCTCCGAAAATTCTAAATCGCCGTTGCTTTTCTCGCGAAAACTGCTGTGAGCGTATAAGAGTCTCTCGCTTCTCACATTCTCATTTGCTTCTCAAAGCGGGTGAAAAAGGACGTTTTTCTTCTCAAGTAGGCGAAAATTTCAGTCTCTGCTTTTGACAGTTGAGCTTGAAATAATATGAAACCAGGCTCAGCTGAAAATAATAATTTGGGCTGTCAACACATCGGCACCTTCGGCACATTACGGGAACATTACAACGCTTATTGACACACTCAAAAAAAATAGCACAGGTGAAAAGTGTGCTGAGCGATCCACCCCTTGGTTATTTCATATATTTCAATGTGGCGATTGGAATAAATTACTGTTTTGACCAAAAGCCAATTTATCTTCGCAATGGCTACTATATAACTCTTTGGTCATTTGGTGACTTTCCTCAATGACAATTTGCCATTTAATGCGTTTACTGGAGGCAAAATGGTTCTAAAATGCCTTTTCAACTGACCATATTAAGATTTGTTTGAATGAGTCCTAATAAGGCATTTCAAATAGTATTTTACGAGTTCATAAAGTCAAAACAAACCCCTTGATAGAGGTAAAAGGAACTTAAGAAAACAAGGTTTTATGATCGCTGTAAAGAAGCCGTGTAGGTTCTCATAAACCTGACTAAAAGTTGAAACCTATTGGCACCTCTTGGTACCATAGTTAAACCAAATTGGTTTCCAGTGGCTTTCATAAAACTTTAATAAAACTTAATAAAACTGGATGGTTTTGGCAATGTTGTTTGAGTTTGAAAATTAGTGAAAATTTTACTGACTACTGTAAAAAAAATTGTGTGTAAGGATGAGATTTCTAACAGTGGGTTCACAATCATGGATCACTTTAATTTGCACACAATTATGGGTCACTTGCACCGTGGACGGATTGACTAACAATGGTAACTAACTAACAAATTATTGTGGAGTTAAAAAATACCGAAGTTTTTTAAAAAACAAGAAATTTTATTCCAAATACATAATGGAACTTATTTAATTCCAAATACATCATAGAAAAAAAACATGGTTAATGCTCAGTAAAACTTCCTTTCTTTGTTGGCAGGTTTTTAAAGAATTTGAATTTATGTTCTGGAACAACTTCATGCAGCGTTGACAGGAACGCCTTTTTGCGATCTGCGTTGAATCTCCGTTGATTGTGAAGCTTTTATCTGCGATCATTTTTTGTCGCTTCTTTGCGAAGGGGTTGAAATAAACCATGTTTGTACTGTCTACGGAATAAGTGTATCCGATTTAGTGCCGCCATTTTTAGATTTGGATGTTCCGGATATGTACGGTCGCTGGTGAATCTAAGTCAGTGATTATGCTTGATTTCGCAGTGAAGCTTTTGACATTCGGCAGCTTGGCACTTACTCTTGAACTGCTAAATCGCTCTCCCGATCCACCGATGAGACCGAACCCGTAAAAAAAGTCATCACTATCGTCACTTCCGTATGCATGCAACACGTCTAACGCATCCATTTCCGATTTCGAGTAAAACTTTTAAACGCCCTACAAACTAATAAAAACTTTGTACGTACGCGCTTGTAAACAAAACACATAACAAACGTCATTTGCATGAGCGTCTGCAAAATTCTCAGTGGGACTCATATGCGTAGAATTGTTCAATTTATTCCATATTTCTCGGCATAACAGTCCCACCGATCAATTTTCGTTAAAAGTAACATAAATTGAATCTATAAACGACAAAAAATGATAGTGATGTAATGATGAAATGATTTAATTTTGTGCAAAAGCATTATTTATTACGCCAATTCTTTCCCAATAACAAAAATATGTTTTAAGGTGGGATATACAGTTAGAACGACAAAAAAATCATTTTTGAAAAAAAAAAATTCAAGGGGAAGTTTTTACTCAAATTAATCGAAACTTTATTACAATTATAAGTAGTACATTTACACAAATTTTTTTTTCTATTTTTTTTCAACAAAATGGCGGCTGTTAGAGTGCGTTAAAAAAGTCGTTGTATTTTGCTTGTGCTGGCTCTCCTGGTCGCAGTTTTGATCTGAAACCTGCTAACCTAAAACATTTACATTAACTACATTTACAGTTAGTAGATGAATCGAAACAAAGTAAAAAAAAAGTTTGCGCTTTTTACGTAACTTTTTCAAATAAATCCAATTTTTTTCCGCCATTTTATCACGTTTTTACGTATTTAATAACAAAATATTTCAATAACTTAAAATTCATATAGAAGGTAATACTATAATAAAGAAATCCTATAAGGTTCAGCTTAATCGAATAATTAGTTTTCGAGTTATCACCGGCATAAACTCCGAAAATGCAGTTTTGAGAAAACGCGTTGAAAGTTTCAGGGCTGGTAGCAGGTAACTTTTTAGGGACTTGGTCAGATATAGAGTCTAGTCACAATTTGCATCCAAAAGTCACTAAAGTCACTATTTTTCGGAAAATGGTCACTCAAAACACTATTTTCGACCGCAGATTTTAGAAAGTTCAAAAAAAAAAATCACCTGTTCCTATTGTACAATAGGCGATCTGAACACACTTTATAGTGTCGAGAAATATACATCAAAAAAATAGATACTCTGGCGAACGCTGTCTTGCTTGAATATCCTGGAAGACCAACTTACATTATGACTTAATCAGTAGACGTTTCAAAATATTAATTGAATATGTTTGAATACTTATCGTAGCTTTGTTCAGCCCAAAGGGCTACGGTTCCTAACGTATATTTTAAGTTCTGAACTCAAGGTCAGTTTTTATGAACTTGAACATCCCGAGATAATCTGATAATAACTGGTGAGCTTACAGAAGTTTCACTGAATGTGTTTGAATGCATTTCGTAACCCTTCATAGACTATAGATCCTAAGTTCTGAACTTATGGGCAGTTTAGATGGTCTAAACCATCCCAAGATATCTCATTATATCGGTTTTGAAGGTCAATTGAAGACTCACTTAATTTGGTCAAATACACATTGTTACTTAGTTTAGTCCAAAAAGCTGTAGGTTTTTAGCTACAAGGGTAAAACTAAAAATCTACAGCTGTAAGTTTTGTGTTGTGAACTCCAGGAAAGTTTGGATATCCTAGAACGTCCGAAGAATATCTAACAATGTGTGTTGTTTTTCCAAAATATTCAATGAATATGTTCAATAGACATCGTAGCTTTGCTTAGCCCAGAAAGCTTTTGCTGCAACTGTAGGTCCTATGTTCTGATCTCAAGGATAGCTTGGATGACCTGAAACATGTCATACTGCTTTATAATGTGTTTTGACTTTAAGAATATTTTTTGTAACTTTGTATTGCCTAAAATTTACTGTTACAACTGTAAATCTTATGTTCTGAATGCCAAGACGGTTTAAAAGAACTAGACCATCCCAAGATTATCTTCTTGTGTATTTTTACGTTCGAAAATATTCACTGAATACACTTGAATACCATACATAGCTCAATTACTGTTGCAACTGAACATCTTATATTTTAAACTTAAGGAAAGTTTGGGGTACCTAGATTGTCGCATTATGTATGTTGGCCTTCCACTCTATCGAGTAATTATTGTTGAATACATATTGTCCCTTCACTTCCCCTTATATTATTAGGACTAGTCATATTCTGATGATCTTGAGCGACTCCGAGCAAAGATATCTATAAATTATTCAATAATATAAGGGGAAGTGGGGTAAAACCAGCCATATCTCTCTTCACAAAGTCGTGCAGTGATTGAAACAGCTTCTATTCGATTTTTCAGGAAATTTCACATAGGAATAGTCCTATTTTGTTGATTTTGAGCGACTCCGAGCAAAGATATCTATAAATTATTCAATAATACAAGGGTAAGTGGGGTAAAATCAGCCATATCTCTGTTCACAGAGTTGTGCGGTGGTTGAAACAACCTTTATTCGATTTTCCAGAAAATTTTACATGGGATTAGCACCTTTTTTATTGATTTTGAGCGACTCCGAGCAAAGATATCTATAAATTATTCAATAATACAAGGGGAAGTGGGGTAAAACAGCCATATCTCTGTTCACAAAGTCGTGCGGTGGTTGCAACAGCTTCTATTCAATTTTTTAGGAAATTTCACATAGGAATAGTCCTATTTTGTTGATCTTGAGCGACTCCGAGCAAAGATATCTATAAATTATTCAATAATACAAGGGTAAGTGGGGTAAAATCAGCCATATCTCTCTTCACAGAGGCGTGCGGTGGTTAAAACAACCTGTATTCGATTTTCGAGAAAATTTTACATGGCATTAGCACTATTTTGTTGATTTTGAGCAACTTCGAGCAAAGATATCTATAAACTATTCAAGAATGCTAGTGGTAGTGGGGCAAAACCAGCCATATCTCCGTTCACAGAGCCGTGCGGTAAGTGAAACAGCTTCTATTCGACTTTCCAGAAAATTTCACATGGGATTAGCACTATTTTGTTGATTTTGAGCGACTCCATGCAAAGATATCTTTAAATTATTCAAGAATATAAGGGGGAAGTGGGGTAAAA
>JASCZW010018642.1:0-15055 GCA_034211315.2 Aedes japonicus | reverse complement strand
GAGACACTACCTTCTTGTAAGTCGATAGTCCGGCTCGTTTTTTGCTCGATGCACGGTTGTAGACGATACACCCAGCTTATTTGCGGCATCTCGGAGAGATAGGTTAGGGTTTCGCTTGAAACTACCGGCAACTCTCTTTGTCGTCTCAGCGGCTTCCGGTTTTCGATTTCCCCCGATCCAGACTTCCTGGCTGTCGACAAACGTTCCCCAAACACTTTAATTACATTTGTAACGGTTGATTTGGCAACTTTTAGCGATTTTGCCAACTTTGCGTGCGAGTAGCTCGGATTTTCGCGATGCGCGAGCAAAATTTTGATACGCTGCTCTTCTTGCTTGGACGGCATTTTGACAACTGAAGAGTGAATTCCAAAATCAAAATAGGAACAACATTCTACACACACACACACCTTCAAAAATGAGGGGTGTTCAGGTTTTTTAAATGCAAAATTGAAAGAAATACGTCAAGTTGATATTGACTAAATTTTGACCGTATCGCCTTTTAACGCAATTTTAAAGTGTATTCGAATTTACTGAACACCCTGTACCATACCGGTTGTTTATAACTTTTTAGTACACCAAAGTCTTTTTTACACGGTTTTTTACGTGGCTAATTTTCGGCCATAACTTCAGAACGGAATAACTTATCGACCTAATTCGAATCACATTTTTCATATTGGGCAATTTTTCAAAAAAAATCACAATTTTTGGTGTAAATACTTCCATAGTGGATCTTAAGCTTAATCTATACTAATATCTTAAGTATAATTAGTAAAACCATAATTTTAATAGCAGTTGAGATGGTGCCGTACATGATTAAGTTGATGAGGTCCTAGGTGGCTAATTTGATCAAAAATAAATAGTTAAGTTACCTTTTCACCTACAATTGGAAGCAGAAAGGAGTCGTTATCATAATCGTGACTGAAATCCACTGTTTTCTGGTTGATAATTGCGTAAATGTGTACCTTGGTTCCATGCTCCAAAAATTGAAGTCTGAATTCCGCGATGTTTAACGATTTGTCATATGAAGCTTTTTTATGTGGAGGAAAATAAATACACAGAAAGAAATAATAATTTTACCTGGCGCGTAAAATTTTCCCTTGAGTCAAAAGAAGAGTAAATAACGAAATTGTTTGCAATTTTTCATGCGACATACAACAATGTTCGCAATCTTGCATTCAAAAGACTAGTTTTAGGCGTTATCTTGCTCCCATTAGTTTCTGCCAAATCTAGCGTATTCGTCATGAGCATTAGACAACGCAGAAAATCACTTTTTTTTTTCAAACTGCGTAGATAAAAGGAGATGAAGTTCATCATTTATCATTACCTTCACCCACATGTTTTAAAATTCTTGATATGTACTAGGAATTATTTCTGCTTGTAGGTTTGCATTGACGGCAATAAGCATGCCACCACCAGATTTTTTCTCCAATAATGTCAAATCAAGGTCACTTCTAAATACATTAAATTTGCTACAGAACTTGAAAGAAACATTTAATTTCCTTCGAGAGAATACAATATTTGGCATAAATCAATAAGATCTTTCATATTTATTTATGCTAAATATCGCTGGAGTCAGGACTATTACATGCAAGATTGTTAACAACATTGTATTCTGTATTGAAGTTTGCAAACACTAACGTTGTTTACGCTCGCTATGGCTTGCAATTAAACGAGGGAGAATTTTTCGTGACAGTTAAACTTTTTTATATTTTTTCTGTGTACCGGAAGCTTCCTCACTTTTGATTTCATAAGACCTACTTTTTTCAGTCCTCTATATGATAACGTTAATTTTATTTAGAACTTCGTTAATTTTTTGTGCACTGCACAATCGATTATAATTTTATTTATTTTTTTAAAAAAAGACCGTGCGTATCGTAGTTGCTACTCCGTTACCGATCAGAACAAGTGTAATTGCACAGAGAACCACATAGATGGAGCTTGGGAGTAGCTTTACATCTTCAATGCACAAGATCACTATAGTTCATTCTATTTATAGATCAGTACCTGCGCCGGCCACGTCCTCACGGTCTTCGGGGAGGGGGAAAGGATGATTAGTTTGACAATCGTTGGTTAGAGACCGTGTTTACCTCTGCGCCTCTACAAATGTCAAGGGAAGGATAGTTTTGTGTTAGTGAGGCAGGTTATTTTTAGATCATGAATTCACTGTGGTAAGTGATGCGATCAATGAAAGCGCAGTAGACTGCTTTTTATTTTTAAAATCTAGTGATGATAGAAAGAGGCAAGTGACAAATGACAAGGAAGGGGACGGGCCTGGGATTGAACTCCTGACCATCTACTCAGAAAGCAGAACGGATTACCACTGAGATATCCAGCCAAGTCTGCACAAACGATTAAAATTTTGGCAATAAACTATTGTTTCTGTTAATTCTATTTTATTATACTCACTAGACTCACTTGAAGGATGAGGAATTACCTCATGCGGATCAGCTTCTTCAGATGAACGCGTCAAATCTTTGAAGTCTATCTCTGAAGAGGGCGTCAGTTTCGACGAAAATACGTATGTCTGCTTGTGGACGCCTCACGCGATGTAGATAAGCTCCCAGGGGCCATACAGGATAAATTTTAAAGGACGTTCGTTGGGTACGGATTCAAAGTTTCCCCTTTTTGAAATTGAATCTGCGGCACATAATTACCCGTCGTTTTGGAGAAACGATCTTTTGCTGTTGCGAGAAGCTCTCAATCAGTCGAAAGAATATTGAAACTGGTCTGGTTTCTGAAATTGGGATGACTAAAGTTGTTGTAGTTGTAAAGTTCTGTCCAGTCAGAATCCGGAATCATTTATTGTGTTGCAGCGGCACGAAAAGTGACCGCTGCAAGAATTCTTTAACAGCGGTTTATTAACCTAGGCACCCACTTTCTGTGGTATAAATTTCACCGTGTTTTGTGTAGTGAGTCAAAAGTTATTGCAGATAGAAGCCGAGAGGAGAGGAAAAAATTCTGTACTCCCACGTTGATAATCCATGGTCCGCAAGAAAAATCGCAAAAACGTTGAAAATCGTTAAATCAACCATGCATGATGTGCTCAAACGTCTCAGGGAGCGAAAGAGCGTGGATCGAGTGCCTCAAGGTAAGCGTCGTAGTGGAACATATGACCGCAAGCTGAACCAGAAGGTCTTGAGAACCGTCAGAGCAAACCCTAGACTATCAGATAATGAAATTGTACAAAAATACCCTGCTGCTTGCAGTACCGTTCGAAGAATTTGTTTGCGGGCAGGATACCCAAGTAACAATTCAAGTTTTATTGTGGTTTTAAAGCACACTTAAAGGCTAAATCATGGTCTTCAGAACCCTCATAACACCATAATTGTTACTTGGGTATCGTTCTTATCAAACCAGCAAGGAACCAAACAGAACCGCGATAATAACGTAGATTTTATCGATAAAAACATAAATCCACCCAACTGCCCGCAGTTTCGGCCCATCAAGAGATTTTGGGCAATTATCAAGCGGACGCTTGAGAAAAGTGGAAAAAACAGCTCGGGACGCGACTCAGATGACCAAAATATTGAACAAATGTTCCAAGGAAGTTGACTCCGTAGGTGTGCAGCGTTTGAAGAAAGTGCGAACTTTCATTAGAAACTGAGAGAAATGATTTGTATTGATATTTTAAAGTACAGTGAATTACCTTTGTTTTGATGTTTTGAACTTATTTGTTCGTCAATCCGTTACCGACATACAGATGATTTTATTTTCCCGGATTCTAAATGGACATAGCTTTAGTTGCTGCGGATGGAATCATAAGCATTCAAAAGTTTGAAACACATTGCTTCTCACGTGTATTTTTTTTCTGAGTATAATGGTTTACCTTTTTGATAAGCAGTTCAAAATAAGAACTGTATAGCCTTTTAAAATAGCTTATTATTAAGCCTTTCCTAGTTATATATTATAAATTAGATGAAGAAGTACTTTACATCAACACTCAAATAACATTGCAACATAACAATAACCGTAGAACTATCACTTGTAATTTGGGTAAAACGAACTCGTTTATCGTTTTACGTGCATTTGCTATCATTTCAGAGAAAATGTTTGTTTGCGGTAAACATTTGCTACTTAATCATGTCTGCCCAATAATCCCTTATAGCGAAACGCTGCACAAAACAACTGCTCCCTGTGAGTATTTCGGACTAATCGGCACGCGTGATTGCACTCGCTTAAAATGTAATCCGATAATGATGTTGATAATAAGTTAAACGCCGTTGATTCACGTTCGCCGCGATTACACTAACGATTTGTGTTAAGTTTACGTGCGTAAATCGAGTCTGACGCAAATGTGCTGCTTCTAGCATTTATGTTCGCCATTCCTAGTGATATCCCACGAAGTAATTAAAATCCTCATCCAAAACCTCCAACTGATCTAATCTGAATAAGTAGAACAATTATTTCGCAATCGCTTATTCCACCTTAATTCAAACACCAAACCACGGAAGCAGCCGGAGGCGAGCATCCGAGAGCAATCATAATTGTCTCATCGTCGAGTTCGGAACTGTCGTCATCACTCGAACTACCCGTCCTAACAGCAGCGGTTGCGGAATGATTGGAGACACCTGTCGTAGCGTGTGCCTTCTCTGAAAGCGATTAGTTCAGTCGGTCGAACTAATCAACAACGACAACGACGCCCAACGGCGACGGCGCAATCTGCTGTTAAGCCACACAATGGAGCCCTAATTCCGTCGCTATTACGAGAAGATGCGCGACGGGTGAGCAAGCGCGTGGGAAAAATCACGCTTCTCGCTTAAATAGCTACATGTCATAATCACCGCCGTCATGCCGCCGCTGACAACCCTCCGAATATGATTGAGGAATGCGAGCGAGTCACACTGCAGCAGCAACAACAACAACACAACCCCGGTGGAACTAGCAAGCCATGCCGCGTAACTCCCACCCCGAGGGCATCGCCGACTTGGTTTCCAATCTTGATTGAATACCGCGTCTTCGTAGTCATCGTCACCTGGAAGCAGCTTTTTCTTCTTCCATTGTTGTTGATCAAGTTTGTTATCCAATCGTTCCGTTTCTACCCGGAGGGGACAAATTATGCCAATGGGTTATCACCATTTTTGAGCTGGTAGATGATTTTCGAAAATTGCATATTACAGAATCACATCAACGCTGCCGACAATAAATCTCTCGAACATGACACAACTCTTAACACGTATCTTTTCCTCTCCCGTCTAATTTCAGGCCGGTGAGTCCCAGTAGCAGCGCAACCTGTCATGGCCGATTATTGCAATGCCAGAAACAACGGTGGCTGCGGCAGCACCAGTATGGGGAACTTTTCGACCGGGACCTCCAACTTCGCTGGCCGGCTATCACCACAACACGCTCAGCCGGACGACCAAGATCGGCGGGAATCTGTCGGCGGCCGAAGTCAAGGAACGGATGGGAACGATCGACGGTGGCCAGAGGGTGCGCATTGTGCGGTTGGCGCGACCGCAAAACTACACCCATGGGCACTTCAACGGGGGCGGAAACTTCGGGTTCTCGATCCGCGGAGGGCTGGAGTACGGGACGGGGTTCTTCGTTTCGGCCGTCGAGAAGGACAGCGAGGCCGATCGGCAGGGATTAAGGGTAGGTTTGCGGTTTTGGGTTTTGAATGGAATCCAATTTCCGGGTCTCTTTGATGCGGGTTTAATTGAGCCCGCGGCAGGCAGGCTTTGAGGGATTGATTTCCAGAGCCGAAAGCGTGCGTTGCGTGCTGCATGCTAACTGTAGCTGCGCAATTAGAGACGCGGAAGTAGGGATTGTTGTGGGCCTGAAATTGAGTTTATATTTTCTTTGTCCATTAGGTGGGCGATCAGGTCATTCGAGTCAACGGTTACCACGTGGATGATGCAGTGCACCGAGAGCTGGCCCAGTTCGTTTCCTGTCAGGAGAGGCTTGTGCTGAAGGTGCGCAGCGTTGGAATACTGCCGGTGAAAGAGTAAGTACTGATGAAGAATTCGGAATTTCCAGGAACGTTCTTACAGGCATCCCGAGAAGAGTTTGAGATCAAATTGAAAACTCAACATGATGTTCTGAAGTTGCCGATAATGATTACTCAGGTTTCCGTAGTTTTGGTCGTTTCAACGGTTAAAAGATCAAAATTTATTCCTGTGCGATCAGAATTAAAACTGATCCTGCCATCAGTGAGAGCAAATTGAAAAGTCAATATGCTGTAATTTTTTTCCTGTTGATAGCAAAATAAACATTCTAGTAGATAATCTGTCAAGGCAATGTACATAAAGCGCCCGTTCTCAAATAAAAGTGAAGGCAAGATTAAAGCAAGATGAAAACTAAATGTGATATAGAATTCAACAATTGCGAAGAGAAATAAAATGTTGATTTCAATTTGATGTTGATATTAAAACAAGGTTTCGAATTGCTATCTTTATGATGTTAGACTTTACTCGGGATGTTCAGAATTCCGCGCAATTTGGATGAAAATTTTGTTTGATTTAGTCGTTTGGAAACCTTTCCGGGTCAAACTATATACGCTATTTTTCAAATAACCCAAAATTGAGTACAGTTATCTCAAATCGGCCAAAAGTACACAGGAAAAAATAGTGGATTTTAACAGACGCGTGAAATGTCCCCTCGTTTAATTTCAAGCCAAAGCGAGCGTGAACTACGTAATTGTTTGCAATTTATTATACAACAAACCTGATTTAAGCGATATCTGGCTTAAATTTACCTGAAAGATGCCATTGCTTAATGTGGGGGCGATTCAAAAATGACGTTCACTCTTTAGGGGGGGGGGTATCAAATTTGTGACAATATGTGACAGGGGGGGGGAGGGGGGTTATAAAAATGTGCCAATTTTGCATTTGGTAATCTAAATTTGTCAGCGTTAATACGAAAACGAAGGCGTCGAAAAGTTTGAGTGTACGGTACATGAAAATACACATTTTACTTAGTTGTGAGTGCATAAAATTTATTTACTGCTGTCATACATGTTCTTATCGTCAATGAGCACGAACCGCACGAGCTGTACTCCATTCTGAAACTTCGTCGAAGTTTGATTTTATTGAAAATCCTATTGTGTTGTATTTTGTCGTGCATACCCGCTGTGCAATTAACAAGCCAACCGTGGTGTGTGAATACTAGCGAGGTATAAAAAACGAATCCTATTGTGAAGAACTTTTCAAATCAAAAATCTGCACCTTGAAAACGGAAGCTTCGAAACCGAAATATATACTAAAGGTTTTTAAGCCAGCAGACTTTCTGTTGCGTATGTTTTTCGTCTAATGTAACTGTATATTCTTCAAAATTTGTGCTGAACTGTAGATATCAACTTTAAGTTAACATTATTTTAAATAAATTCAACTTTTACTTACAATTTAAATGTTAAAACACATAATAATAGAATTTAAGCTATCTGATCTAAATTTTAACGTGTTCGTAGTGTAACTTTGTGGTCGCTTTTATTCGCTAGAGGTATTGTGTGACAATCGAAACAACTGTCAAAGTTATGTGGTAGCGTTAGTGCTCAAGGCGGTTGATTTCAAATCGACCCAGTTGGCTTTGGGATGGTACTGAATGACCTGGCCTCTGTCGCTGACAATGACCCATTAGCTTCTGCACAGTGGTACTTCCCACCATTTTGACCACTTTTGGCCAATCTTTTTAAAAATTTTGGATGTCCTCCGCTGGTTTTATGAATTTTCGAAGCTTTGCTTTGGTTAAAGCCCAAAAAGTCTCGATTGGCCGTGACTCCGTGCAGTTCGGCGGATTCATGTCTTTCGGCACGAAACATACATTTTGACTTTTGTACCATTCTAAAGTGTTCTTTGCATAATGACATGATGCCAAATCAGGCCAAAACACTACTTGACTTTCGTGCTGCCTGATCATCGGCAAAAATCGCTTCTGGAGACATTCCTTAACGTATTTCTGAGTGTTCATCGTCTCCGCTGTGATGTACGGACTAACGATGATTTACCACACTCGCATACTGCCTGCCAAACCATAACCTTCTTACCGAATTTTTCGGTAAAAATTGCCTTCTCCGTTTCGGGGATGTCTTTATCTTCGCTTACAGTATAGAATTGTGGTCCGGGAAGCGTTTTGTAATCTAGTTTCACATACGTTTCATCGTCCATTATTATACACCCAGAATTTCTACAAAATAACGAATTGTAGAGTTTGCGGGCCCGTGGTTTCAGTTTCGGCCTGTTTTGGGTTACTTTGGGTTTTTTCTGCTTCCTGTATGATTTTAGCCCAAGTCTTTTTTTGGCACGCATGACGTTACTCGACGAGGTCCCTAGTTTTTTCGCAACATCCCGAGCGGAAGTCGCTGGTTTTCGCTTGTAGGCATCCCAGATCCGGATCGATTCCGACCACCCTTGGGCGCATCTTCAAACGTACACTGTTTTCTATATATTCGATCCGCAGATCGTACCGCTCCGACGCTTATACTCTCTTCTTTGGCCAATTTTCTTAAGGAGAGCCCGCTCACAGTGCACCATTTGTGCACGATACTTTTTCGGTGTTCCGGAGTAAGACCGCGCATTTTGATAGGAAACACAAAACTGAGCACTTTTTTATGCTTTGTCATTCCGAAATGTGCACAAAAAAAAAGGACGCAGCCAAAACATGTTGAAATATTTCATTATATTCAAAATGACCGTTAAAATAAGGTGTGCTTATACTTTCTGGAATAGTCGTTAGTTGCTGAAGACGTTGGTTGATCTTGGTCAGCATGGAGCGTCAGCTGTGCAGAGAGGTGAGGCTATGAATTTGGAGTAACATGTACATTTTTTATAGCAACAGTAGCATTGTTAAAAATAAATACGTACGCGAACAATCTTTTCAGTTAGCATATTCTATTTTGAAAGTAACAAAAATATCATAAATCTTGAAATCTTGATTTTATAGAATATGGGACAGTGCTTAAGGATGGGGGTGATTGCGGTCAGGAAGAACCTGCTACTTTAAAAAAGTTTATAATTAAGGAATAGAAAAGTGCTTGAAATTTTCTTGGCAATAGAAAATATGATCTAGATTAAGTGTTGCACACAATTTCAACGTTGAGAGAAACGGTCGGGAACTTTGAATAAAACACCATCCTTTGCGAAAAAAAAATCAATCAATTTATTATCAACAAGAAATTATGATTTCAGTCCTGTATGGAAATTTCAAAATAGGGTAAAATTATGAAATTCGATAACTGATCGTCTTAGGAAAACATTCTTGTGGTGGAAAGTGCTTTAAATTATCTCAGCAAGCTGAAAAATTATGCTATGGCAAATTTTTTACACAAAAGTTTCTAGGGCTCAGGAAAATCGAAAAATAACTTCGTCTATACCAAAATTGCCCACAAAATTGAAACATTGATTTTTTGAAACCCATGTCAAGGTGCGATCATTTATTGATCTCCCAGTATGAAATATCAGTCGAATTTCCTAGACTGTTCAATGTAAATCACGAAAATCCTTGATATATTTCAAAAACAAAAAACCGCTTTCAAATTGTATTGTTCTAAAAATCAAATTTTGCAATCAAAAACAATTATTTCTGTTGGAATATTCATGATTTCATTTCTTTTTCACTTTCTGATCATATTCTTTTTCGGACTTTTGAGTAATTTCAAGATTTTTCAGTACTTTTTTCTAAAAGTCATGATGATTTGCGCATCTTCTCTACAAGAAAAATTATGTATGTTTCCATATAATTTTCCATATCTCGAGAACAACATCCAATATCGATATATCAAAATTTGCAATCGCATAAAAGTTGGTTTGATTTTTTTCGCCATACAAACGGTGTTTTTCTGGTTGTTCCGAACAATTTTCCTGAACCGTGAAATAATGTTGCGTAAAATATCTTTCCAGAATATTGATTAGAAAATTTCAAGCACTTTTTACAACTCAATTGATGTTTTACAAAGTTTGCACTGCAAACTTAAATTATTCACCAGAGCTGAACTGAGATCAGTCAATGGTGTTTAAGCCAGATTTTGCCCGATTATGGGGTAACTTTTGCTCAAAAATCTGTTACTTATGCACAAAAGTGAGGAAAAAACACCAATCATATTTGTGACAAAGTGTGACAGAGGGGGGGAGGGGGGTTTAAAAAACTTGAAATTTGATGGACGTCAGTTTTGAATCACCCCTAAGGAGTGAATAAAATTGGTTCACAGTTTTAAAGAAACATGTAATTTTCTGCATTATCATTTGCTCATAAATAGTATGCTAGATTTGCCATAAGTACATGGGGTATTTCTTCTAAATTTTAGACAGTTAAGGCTTCATAATGTATCATCGAAATATGGTTTGTGTTTTAATTGTTGACGAAATGTTGGTAATATGTGTAATAAGAGATAATATGTTACAAAACTTAAAAAATCAACCTTATATAAATATTAAATGATTTATTACATACCTGGTCATATCACATTGTAGCAGAGCCTATTAATTTCACCAAAAATCGAGTTGAAAATTCGCAATATTGCTTGTTTTATAGCTCCGTTTAAATTCGTTTTTTACCACATCGTACTCTTCTTCTTGGTGGTCTTAGAACTAATTTTTGAACGATTTTTTTTCAAACTTTTTCGTTTTTCACGCTTGTTTTGACTTATAATTGAATGAAGGGAAATTTTACGTACCGAATACTTGTTTTCTGTGTGGAGTACTTGTACATTACCATAAGTGATGATGGAAAAAAAAATCACCAAGCTCGTTTAATTTTAAGCAAAAGTAAACATACACGCTTAGATAAAAATACCTTACGGATCAGTTAAGTGTGCGAAGCCAACGTTGGGTATAACTAAGTTTACCTACCGTTAGTTATAAATAACTTACTTGTAGGTCTCAAACAGAGATCGAAATTCTCACTCAGCTGTGTGAAAACCATGTTCTCTCTCACGCAGGTTGTCAATGAGAAGCGAACCGTTCACATTTTCATCTCTCCTTTTTCGCCGATAATTCATTATCCTCTCTCCTGCATATGCGAAAATATCTCTCTCCAAAGTTCAACGAACATATCTTCTCATGTCATATTTTTCACTGAAAACATGCTTAGATCGTATACGAGGAGCAAATACCGAAAATAAGGCCAAGTCGGTGCACACTGGTACCGCCATGGACCATCATCATAGAATTATAATGTCAGACTAAAACAAGCATGAAGACTGGTGCATTTTCAGGTGTCAAAAAGTAAGTGAAAAATAATTATCGGCATCTATGATTCACTGAAAAAGAAACGATTTATCAGCTACTCACGCTCTCCGAAAATTATAAATCGCCGTTGCTTTTCTCGCGAAAACTGCTGTGAGCATGTAATAGTCTCTCGCTTCTCACATTCTGATTTGTTTCTCCAAGTGGGTGAAAAAGGACGTTTCTCTTCTCAAGTAGGCGAAAATTTCGGTCTCTGGTCTCAAATACTAAGGAGTGTATCGAATATAAGCTATCCACATACATTTGCGTTGTACGCATGTATTGGTGATGGTTTTTTATGCTCTGAACACTGCATGCTGTGCGTTTGACTGTCAGCTTTCTTTTGTTCACTTGTTTGTGCGGTTCAAATTCTGCGTTTCAAAAATGTCGCGTATTGAAAAGGAAGTGAAAATTAAGGTTCTGGACACATGGCTAAGTGAGAAGGGTATTACTATGCAAAAATTGGCGAAGCGGTTTGGAATTCATCATGCGAGTGTTAAAACCGTCATTAATAAGTTTGGGGAACACTATTCTTTGGATGAGCTACTAGGAAGAGGCAGAAAACCCGGTTCTTCCAACCCGAAACTGGAGCAGAAAGTGGTATCTCTAATCATGAAGAACAAATCAATGTCAATACGTGATTTGGCCAAAAAAGCAGGAACGAATGTCGGAATGATCTAGCGTATCAAGAGGCGAAACCACCAGAAGACCTACAAGAAGCAGAAAATCTCGAAACAAAGTGCAGAACAGAAGAAGCGAGCAGCAACAAGGGCCCGGAAATTGTATTCGCGTCTTTTGCAGCGTCCGAATGCATGCGTTTTGATGGACGATGAGACCTATGTAAAGGAGGACTCAAAAACCCTTCCAGGTCCACAATACTTTACTGCCGTCGTTGAGGAGGATGTGAGCGATGCGGACAGGTCGATTCAGGTGGAGAAATTCGGTCGAAAGGTACTGGTATGGCAAGCAATATGTTCCTGTGGTTTGAAGTCAACCATTTTTTACACTACCAGAACTATAAATGCGGAAATCTATCGATCTGAGTGTCTCCAGAAGAGATTGTTGCCTTTAAATAAGAAGCATAGTACACCTCCACTGTTTTGGCTGGATTTAGCGTCGGCTCACTATGCCAAAACCACTCTCAATTGGCTTGCGGAAAAGGGTATGGATTTCGTTGAGAAAATTATCAATCCACCAAATTGCCCTCAGCTTCGACCCATCGAACGTTACTGGGCAATCGTGAAGAGGGTCTTCAAGAAGACGGCTGACACTTACCGGCTCCGTGGGATACATTTGACGTAAACTACAAGGGTAGGGTTTCAATTGAAAATCTAAAAATGAGTTACCGAAATATCGTTGCAAATTAAAAGCTTATAACTTTATAAAAGCCCAGCCGGTACCGCGGGGAGGCAGGGCTAGGAGTTAGAACATTGAACAAGAGGCTAAGGACCACTAAATAGGGTCTATTTTAAATCTGCAGGTACGGAAGTACCAGTGGTACGCATTGTTCAGTCATTTACCAACCAATTATTCAACATCGCTCTGGAAGGTGTAATGCAACGAGCCGGGCTCAACAGCCGGGGTACGATTTTCACGAAATCTGGTCAATTTGTGTGCTTTGCGGACGACATGGACATTATCGCAAGAACATTTGGAACGGTGGTAGAGCTGTACACTCGCCTGAAACGCGAAGCAGCAAAGGTCGGACTGGTGGCGAATGCGTCGAAAACAAAGAAACATGCTGGTAGGCGGAACCGAACACGACCGGATCCGCCTAGGAAGTAATGCCACGATAGACTGCAGTTTCTTCTGGAGCCCGTAGTAGACACGACTTCCACTGGTGATGCGCCTTCGAATTTCACGACTCGTATTGTTGTCAGCCGTTAGTAAGGATCCGAGGTAGATAAATTCCTCCACCACCTACCATGCCTACTATGGGCTCCAGAAGAAACTGCGGTCTAAAAAGATTCACCCCCGCACCAAATGCACCATGTACAAAACGCTAATATGAACCGGTGGTCCTCTACGGACTCGAGACATGGACCATGCTCGGGGAGGACCTGCAAGCACTCGGATTTTTCGAGCGACGCGTGCTTAGGACGATCTTCGGCGGTGTGCAGGAGAACGGTGTGTGGCGGCGAAGGATGAACCACGAACTCGCTGCACTCTACGGCGAACCCAGCATCCAGAAGGTGGCCAAAGCCGGAAGGATACGGTGGGCCGGAACAACAACCCTGCAATGTTGGTGTTCGCTACTGATCCGGTGGACCCAAGAAGGCGTGGAGCGCAGAGAGCACGATGGGCGGACCAGGTGGAGCGTGGTCTGGCGAGCATTGGGCGTGACCGAGGTTGGAGAGCGGCAGCCGCAAACCGAGTATTGTGGCGTACTACTGTTGATTATGTCTTATCCTAAATGTGATGTTGAACAGATAAATGTATGTATGTACAGTTCTTTGGAGGTCTCACATGCAGCAGTGAACGATATAAAAGGGGTTCACCTGCAATAATTCCTCAGTCGTTGGATAGTAGGTGAACTGGCGACCAACCAATATATTGGTAACGTAGCTCATTGCGCTGCAGGCTTTTGCTAGCAAGCCGATAACTAGACAACCGTTGCACAGTGGGCATAATCGAAGCTGTAATCGGACTTATTTCTAATCCGCTGGTATTTGTACGTGAAGTGATGTTTTTCTATAGGAAAAAACGCCAATAAATCACCAATTGCCACTAATTTGATCCTGTGCAGAGCATTGGAAGTGGCTCATTTTGCCCCATTTCACCCTAATTCGGTGTGTTCGTTCAATTCTTACTCCGATAACTACAGTTGCCGCTGTAGTTTTCGCTTGTCAAGCATGCATCTCAAGAAATTGAAGGATTTATGCGAAAAATGAAATTTTATTTTGCCGAAAATACAGGAATGCAGAACGCGGACAGCGACACCGATGAACCCGAAGATGCCACAGACTCTGAGTCCGGAACCAGTGATGACAGTACTGAATCCGAGTCGAGCGATAGATCCGAAGATGTCACAGACTCTAAGTCCAAGACCAGTGATGCCAGTGATTGTTAAATTCAAACGAACAGGCACACAGGTTAAATTTTACGTACAGGCTCGAAAGGGCCCAATTATGTGTTTTAATATCTATCTTAGTTGAAAACTATTAACATGCTAAGCTGGCGCCATTTGATTTCCCAGTGCACTGCAGTGTTTTCTACGTAAGATATGTTCCTTTTCAAGCAAAAACTACAGCGGCAATTGTAGTTATCGGAGTAAAAATTGAAAAAAACACATGGTTAGGGTGAAATAGGGCGAAATAGACCGTTTCTCGACCCCGGCACAGCATGAAACCGGCACCATTTGATTCCTGAGAGTTTTTCACATAAGATATGTCCCTTTTCAAGCAAAAAAATATAGCGGCAATTGTAGTTATCGGAGTAAAAAATGACAAAACACACTTTTAGGGTAAAATGAGGCGAAATAAACTATTTTTTGACCTCTGGACAGCATAAAACTGGCACCATTCGATTCCTGTGAGTTTTTCACATAAGATATGTTCCTTTTGAAGCAAAAAATATAGCGGCAATTGTAGTTAATATCGGAGTAAAAAAATGAAAAAACACTTTTAGGGTAAAACGAGGCGAAATAAACTATTTTTCGACCTCTGCACAGCATGAAACTGGCACCATTCGATTTCTGAGAGTTTTTCACATAAGATATGTTCCTTTTCAAGCAAAAACTACAGCGGCAATTGTAGTTATCGGTGTAAAAACTGATGAAAAACACATGTTCAGGGTGAAATGGGGCAAAATAGACCATATCTCGACCCCCGGCACAGCATAAACCGGCACCATTCGATTTCTGAGATGCTGACGAAGTTTGATTGCGTGGTACAGGAAGTTGA
>JASCZW010018641.1:0-15078 GCA_034211315.2 Aedes japonicus | reverse complement strand
ATTGGTTGATGAAACAGTGGCTCAGTTGACATCAGTATTAACATTGTAGTTGGCTGAATTTCTTCAATACACTACGTTTCATAACAATAGATCCACCTAAAAAGTCCATATGTTTCAATGAAGAATGAATTCTACCGTTTCATTTATTCACATGCCGAAACTGTGTGAGGAAGTTGACTCACACCACAACACTTCTGAATCCATTGATATACTGTGTGAGTGGATAGTAATAAAATCACTCATTTTGCTGAACCAATCCAAACAAAACAATCTGCATGAATTGCGCTTCAGTTTTCTTTCACATTTTATCGTGTTGTGACGTGTTTGTGAGTGCTCCGGAATAATGCCGCGTGAACCGTATTTGATGCAAAAAGAAAGAGGTAAAATATTGGCTTTTCGCGAATGCGATGTTGGTGTCGCGAAATTGCTTGGACGTTTGGAAAGATCGCATCATGTCAAAATCAATTTTCTGAGAAATCCAGAACGATATGGGAATAACAAGACAGGTATACAAACTGCAAGTAACTCACTCAAAAGTTTGAAACAAATTAAGGCTAAGTTATCACTTGACGTCTCATGTTCTACAATCTATCGAACATTGAAAAGCTCTCCTTATATTCAGCGGCAAAAACTAAAGCAAGCTCCACGACTCTTATCTCGCCATAAACAAGCCCGACTTGAATTTGCACGAGCTAATATGCGTAAAGATTGGAGTAAGGTATGTAATCTTTCACTATTATAAAATTAATGAAGTTCCTTTGTCCCACTAGGTAATTTTTCCGAAGAAATAAAATTTAATCTGGATGGCCCAGAAGGGATTTTTTCATACTGGAGGGACTTAAAAAAAGAGCAGCGTTACTTTTCGACTCGTAACTTTGGTGGTGTTAGTTTGATGGTTTGGGGAGCATTTTATCAAACTGGAACGGTGCAGATTGCTTTTCCATCCACCAGAATGAACAGTCGGGAGTACATTGATATACTTCAAAGTCATTTTATTCCGTTCTTGCGGCAACATCGTCGAGTTGGCTACAGATTTTAGCAAGATAATGCTTCAGTTCATACAAATAGAGCGACTATGACGTGGTTCAACAAACATGGAGTTCAAACTATGGAATGGCCAGCTTGTTCTTCAGACCAAAACCCGATCGAGAATATGTGGGGATTGATCATGTGTGAAGTATATGCAGACAACAAGCAGTTCACAAGCGTCCATGACCTGAAACAAGCTGTCTTATCTGCATGGCAAGGAATACAAGTATCTACTTGCCGTAACTTAATTAAGAGTATGCCGAGTAGGTTGTTTGAACTGATTGAGAACAAAGGAGGACCTACCCATTATTATCATTGTGATTTTCAGGTAAACATCGTTGAAATCTTTAAAAGAGCAATAAATTTTTTATGCGTTCTATAGTTATGGAACAAAAAATGTTTATGAATCTTTTATTATAAAGCTAAACACAATATGCTTAGAGTCGAAAATTATTCTGTTTCAGTTTTGTTGATTTTTCATGATTTTTTCGCAGTTTATGTTTTTATTTCTTTAGAGTTTTATAAGTTCTCTACAACTTATTCTCACACAAAATGTCAATACTATAGGTGGATATTGACCTACGATAGCTTTAAAAAAGTTTGTTAAAAATAAGTAAAGGCCCTTTCCAAAAGTTATTTCTGTGTCGTATGTAACTAAACAGAGTGAGTTTTAATTGCTGTCAGTGTTTTTTTTAACATGTGTATCTTTGGATGGGCTAATCACAGACATGTTTGCACATTTTTTGACCTAAAGAGTGGATTTAAATGTCAACACAGTTCTAGGTCAAGCAAGTTTGTTTTGAATTTTCATTCTTTTGAGACTCGTGGTAATCATGGACGTGAAAGTAAGGTCGTGATTAGTCTGTTTTGAAACAATTAAGACCGTGTTCTAATTCAAATATTCATCTATCACACCATCAAACGCTACAAACAAACCGGTTCATGAAAAAAAAAAGCCTGTCCACGTTAATTTTTGGACACCAAAATAAAAGCAGTAAAATAAATTTACACATAAATCAGCAAACCCGATCGTTTAAAGCACAATAATAGAGTTATATCAACATTAAAATCAGTTTATAATGATTAATTATTTATGATATTTATTGTTTTTTCTGTAAAACTCTCGAACTTCCTGCGGTACACCCGCCATCAGGTTCCATACGGTATCCTCAGATACGCCCGCCGTGACGATTCTCAATCTTCTCTTGAAATCATCGGTACCATTTCCTTACTTCTTAGTTTCAAAGGGATTCCGCTCTACTAGAGCCCAGAACTCCTCTATTGGGTGAAGTTCTGGACAGTTTGGTGGATTGGCTGTTTTTGGCACGAATTTGGCCTCTTGTACCTTATGCCAATCTATGATGGATTTTGCATAGTGACAAGAAGCCAAATCAGGTCAGAACAGAGCTGGAAAGTCGGGGCTTCTGATCAGCGGTAGCAACCGCTTCTGCAGGCTTTCTTTCTGATACACATACTTATTGATAGTGCCGGTAAAGACGATTTTTTTTTAATTTTCGACCACAACTACATATGACCTGCCAAATCAAATACATCTTCGGAAATGCTCGACAACGGCGTTCCTTTGCGTTGCGGAATAAAGAGCCAGACCCATAAGCGACTTAAAGTTTTCGAGTACGTATGTTTCATCGTCCATTATGATACAAGAAAATTTTAGCAAAAATTGGTGTAAAGCTCTTTACCACGACTTTTTGCAGGGTGCTTGTCACCGCGGTTGGGCACCTTTTTCACTTTTTACGCTCTCAGTCCTTGCCTTTGCTTAATTTTTTGTACGTATGATTTTGACTTCCTAACTCTGCGAGCCACTTTTCGTACATAAAGATTCAGATTTTTCTCAATAATGGCTACCACCTTCTTGTCCATTTGTCAGGAGCATACTTTTTGATTTGTTCCACCACAGTACAGCGCTGGTCAAATGATTTGCAAACACAAAACACGGTACTTTTCTGTAGTTTTAGTTTTTTGGCAAGATCGCGTACCGATAAATTCGGAATTTGCTGCCGTTCGTACAGAATGCGTTTGCGCACTTCCACTTGATTCGACGACATTTTACTGAATATAACAAGAATATGAACATGTTGTACCAAGAAATAAAGTGGAAAGTGTCAGCTGTATAAGTGTAACAGTAGCAATCCGTGAAATAATTTTAAATCTACACTGTGAGAAAAGTGTCCGAAATTTAACGTGGACAAGCTTTACCAAAAAATCAAAACAAATTCAACATTCCGTACACATACACCTACAAAACGAGGGCAGTTAAAGTTTTTTAAAAGCACGATTATGGAAAACTACGTCCTATTTGAGTCGAACAAGTTTTGACCGTTCCATCCTTTGTTTAGGCCTGAGAGCGATAAACAGTTTCTTACAATTAATGTGTGTTCTTTCCTAAGAGTAAAAATTTAAGAAGTGAAAATTAAAAATTATTCAATTATTCAGAAAATCAGCAAACAGCAAAAAGATCACTGCATTCTACCCGCTAATCAGAATACCATGATATTTTTTTAACAGATTTTCCATATTGATCTTTGGAAGAAACGTTTAATTCTCTGCGTTATTTAATGCACATAAAGGGAATAATAGATTTAGCATTAATAAATGGGATCTTTCATTTTAAAGGGTGTACAGAATCAAACTGTGACACACACAAATATTCGTCAAAATTCATCCGTTCAACTCATCATCTACAAACTTTCAGGGAGTAAAATAAAACATGTATTGAATATTTTCCCATATTTGTTTTATTCAATTTCAATCCCATATCCAAATGCCCGAACCTTCTTTTTTACACTACTCATAAGGTCATTTTTTGCGTGAAAATCAATTTTTGTTTCATATTATCCTCCGATTTCACTTCCTTAGGATGCTTCCAAAGTGTCTGCTTCATTATGGCCCAGTTCTTTTCAATTGGCCGCAGCTCCGGTGCGTTCGGGGGGTTGAGATGCTTCGGCACGAAATTGACCTCCTTACCCTTGTATCACTCCAAAACCTCTTTCGAGTAATGGCACGAGGCAGAATCCGGCCAGAAAATCGTAGGACCATCGTGTGACCTCAGAAGAGGAAGTAGACGCTTTTGGAGGCATTCCTTTAGGTACACCTGCCCATTGACCGTTCCAGTTGTCACGAATGGGGTGCTCCGCTTATTTTGGCAAACTTTGACATTTTCTGCTTTCTAACGTCCTCAGGGACATCGAATTTATGATAAGCAGTGAAAAATTGGAGCCCCTGAAGCTGCCGGAAGTCTGCTTTTACATAGTCTCACCATCCATAACGAGGCAATGTGGTTTCGTCAATATCCGGGTGTAGAGCTTCCGTGCATGTGTTTTACCTACCGTATTCTGCCGTTCACTTTTTTTCGCATTTTGTAAGATAGTTTTGGATAGATTCAGTTTCTTTGCCACATCTTGGACTGAACTGTTGGGATTCCTCTTGAAAGCTGGAACTACCCGCTTGTGATCCTCAACTTTATACGGAGATCCATTTTTGCCACTTTTTTCTTTCCGATGGTCAAAACTTCGTGGTACCGGTTTAAAACAAGAGACATCTTCGCAACGATTGCACATCTGCTAATGAAACTTACACAGCGTAAACAAATACACATTGAACTTATTCCACCCAATAGAAAATACCCAACGGGTATTAAAAAAGTTACAGCCATTTGAAAGTGGTGCAATTTGATTCCGTACAACCTTTCATTTTAGCCAGATATTGCTAGAATCAGGTCTATTGTATGAAAGATTGCAAACAATTACATGGGAAAAAAAAAGTGTTTTACTAAACCAAAAAACAGGTTTCATGAATATGTTGTGTTTTCGTGCTATGAATATACACCATGAACAATATTCATGATATCATGAACTTTGTTCTCGCCGCAATGAAGTCAACAATAAATCGGGTAAAAACCATGAGCTGAACTCCTGATACTGAAAATGTTGTTCATGAATCTGGGAAATCTACTTTATCGACTCTGATTGTAAACATGTAATGATCACAGGTTTTCAACCAACATTTCTCTGTAGGATTTCATGATACGTTTTAAAATGGTTAGGAATAAGTTTCTTAACCTTAAGGGTTTTAAACATTAATTTAACATTCTGATGATAAATGCATACGCAGACAGTATGCGTTACACTTGAACCAGCCAGAATACAATTTTTTGGGTGGCTACTGAAAAACATTGAAAATCCAATTTAAAAAGTAGGATATTGCTCTTTGAATATTAAACACGGTTCGGAAACGGTGAGTTCTTGAGTTTTACATTCTAGATTAACTGCTCTTGGAGTTGATGGCTCGTTTTCTTTCTTGATAAAGCGATAAAGTCTACAATAGCAGGTATTACAAAAGTAGGAATAGCTTTTATCCAACTTTGTTCTCCTTTCCACTGCATAACCATATAGTTTAGGAGTAGGTTTCCTGTAACTATTAATCTAAACATGGCAATTTGAGCAGTCATGCTTCATTGTATTAAACGTTTCTTTAGTAAGGTTTCAGTTCGGTTCACTCAATGTGGATTAATTCAAAATATGAGTTAAGTTTACTCAGTCGTGGTTTACGCTACAATTCAAATTGGGCATGAGAGCCTCTACAATCCTTATGAGCACTCATGCTGAATTTGGACGCTAACGGACCATTGTGGCTCCAGTTATAGCGTAAACTATGGCTGAGTAAACCCTAGCAATGTTGGTCTCTGCTTTTAAACAATTTGAGGCTGATTTATAGTTCTTACATTTAATGGGGTCAGAATTGGACCAGCCTCCCCTACTTTTGATGGGTACAATACTTCACAAATAAAACTAGATTTGTAAACATGGTTATCATGAATTTATTAGGAATAAGTTTGATAACTTCAATGAAATGATTCCCGCAGTTATTTTGAAGTGATGGAAAATGATGCTCATTCCATGTGTGTATAGGCAAAAAACTTGAAATTTTCAAAAAATTTAACTCAAAATCGGCTCGATGAATATTTGAGATTTTTTGATATGTTATGTAAAAATGTTTGAATTTTAATAAAAAAAAATATAAAAATAAATAGTCGTTGTGGTCCAACATTTCAAAAATCATAAAAAACAAATATATTGACCATTTTAGCATATTTGAGTACATTAATTATTTAAAAAAATATTTTTAATAAAAACAAGAAGTAATAATCTTTCTATTTATAAAAAATATTTGAAATCGATTCAGCGGTTCAGAAGTTATGATTTTTCAAAAATAAAAAATTTCGAAAAATGTCGATTTTTCTGGTAACCCTATATCGAACATGGTCACCCTAATAAAAAAATAAAAAAATACGGGTCTTATTATTTTCGATGAAAAACATACCAAGCGATTTTGAGCAAAATCGGACAACTTTTTTTTTCAACTCTATTCTTTTCCCTTGGAATTGCTGTATATATATAAATAAATTATTGTCCCTTATAGATCTAAAACTACTGAACCGATCGGCGTGAAATTTTGTATGAAGGAGTTTCTGGGGCCAGGAAAGGTTCTCATGATAGTTAGAGACCCCTCCTATCGCTGAAAAAGGGAGCTCCCATTCAATTGAAATACAAATTTCTACATAATTCTAGAGTCACATTTCTGCATAAGTCGAAAACTAATCAAGCAAATGGAACCAAATTTAGCATGTGAGAGTTTTTGGAGGCAAGAAATGTTTCAATCGTGGTTCAAGACCCCTCCTTTCTCTAGTAAGTGGATACATCTTATACAAATAAAGCACAAATTTCAACCAAACATGAGAACTATCCTTGCTGCTATGATAATTTGTATGACGGGGTTTTTGGGACCGGAGAAGGTTCTTATGACTGTTCAAGACTCCTCTCCGTTTGGAGGGGGGGCAAACAAATTAAACGCAAGTTTCTGCATAACTCTGGATTTAATCAAGAGACAAGAGTTGTTTCTATGATGGTTTAAGACCCCTCCGCCTTCTGAAAGGGGGTTCCAATACAAATGATACACAATTTATTACATAACACCTTCATGAAATATGTCTCTCCTTCAAAAAAAATCCACATGCCAAATTTGATTTCATTTTCTTTATTAGTTCTCGAGTTATGCAGAAATTTGCGTTTCATTTGTTTGAGAGACACCCTCCCTCCCCTCCAGAAGGCGGAAGAGTCTCGAATCACCATAGAAACATTTCTCCCTTTCAAAAACCTTCATATTTCAAATTTGGTACCATTTGCTTGATTAGTTCTTGACTTATGCAAAAATGTGTGTTTTATTTGTATGGGAGATCCCCCTCACACTTTCAGAAGGCGGAGGGGTCTCAAATCATCATAGAAACATTTCTCTCCTTCAAAAATCACCATATTCAAAATTTGGTTCCATTTTCTTGATTAGTTCTCGAGTTATGCATAAATTTGTGTTTCATTTGTATGGGAGCCCCCTTCCCCCTTCAGAAGAGGAGAGGAGTCTCAAAACAGCATTGAAACAGTATTTATCTTTAAAAACCTCCACATGCCAAATTTGGTTCCATTTGCTTGATTACTTTTCGAGTTATAAAGAACTTTGAACTATTTCAATTCAATTGTCAGATCACAAGGGAGGGATCATTTATGATTAATATATGGGATCCTACCGAGTTTGTCGTCTTTGTTATATTGAAGCCTAGAAATTCCTACTTGATCTTTTTGTTGTGTTGTGTTGAATTGTTGTTGTGTCGTGTAGTGTGTTGTTTCTGTGACGTAGGTAAAACAATTAACAGCCTCGAATACCAGTTTCCTTGATCCTTGATTTTTGTTCAGGAATTCCTGCGCTTTCTACTACATCTGGATCGCTAGTTTTGATTTCTAGTGGAATTAAAAGGAATTTGCTCACGTTTACAAGTAATAATTTTAAAAAGTGTCTCAATTTCTTATATTTTATTTCTTAAAAAGTGATCAAGTGCAGTGTTTATTTTTTAAATTTTACTCGTTTTTTAATATAAATATTATGGTTAGGTTTCTACTCCATTCGTATATTGGATTTCCTCTCCTCTTATATATCATATATAGTTTTATATTTAAGAATTATTTGTATGGATTGTCACGTTTTCCCAAACCACCCTCCTCCCGTTCTTCGTTACACAATTAACGGACCTTCCCTAATGGTCGTTTTCAAACAGTTACCGGGCACTTGGCTAAACAACTTTCTATACAAATTACAAATAACTTCAACGCCTTTTTCGATGACAATGAGCGATAATTTGCCGCGCTGGCAAATCCACCTCAAACCATACATAGAAAATCTGAATTTCCATTGTAATGTAAATATTACAGCATTAAATAAGTATTATATTCCACACGAACCAGCAAGTTGCTTGAAACAGTTTTAACAAAGACAAGCTTTTGCATACAAAATTATTCACAATGCATGGAATCTCGCAGAACTAAACCGATTTAAAATGCACAGAAAAAAATGATTAATTTTTACAGACATTTGTAAAAAAGAAGCAAGCATAAACATCGGAATCGCCTGTAAGGCCTATAAGGCCTATTAAGGCCTGTACTCGAAAAAAATACACCAGACAAAAGTGTTCGTCAAAAATTTATTTTGAGTCGGATTTTCTTAAAACTATCAGGAAATTAATTAATACATATGGATTATGTTTCGGCATAATTTCTTTATTCAATTTCCTTTCCAACGCTGAAAGCCCGCTCCTTTCCCTTAAGACCCCTGCTTACATTTTGTGCAATGGTGGTGCCAACCTTTTTGGTCACTTTCATCCATTCCTTCTTCAACTCCAGCTCGATCTTAAACACCTTGGACGATTTTCGAATTTTGGCCTTCATTACGGCCCAAAGTCTTCCCACCGGACGAATCTCTAGTGAATTTGGGGGGTTGGCGGTTTTTGGTACAAAAACAACTTTATTGTCTCTGTACCAATCCAACGTTGATCGCGCGTAATGGCATGATGCCAAGTTCGGCCAAAATAATGTCTTGCCTCCGTGGGACCGCAGGAAGGGCAACAGACGCTTCTGGAGGCACTCGGTGCGGTAAATTTCGCTGTTGATGTTACCCGTGATGTACGGCTTACTCAGTTTACTGCATTGGCATATGACCTACCAGAGCAAGTATTTTTTTGCGAATTTGTCCACTTTCTTCTTCCTTATGTCTTCCGGAACATCAAACCGTGATTTGGCAACGTAGAATACCAGCCCCGGTATCTGCTTTGCGTCTGCCTTGATGTAGGTTTCGTCATCCATAACCACACACATCGGTTTCGTTAACCACTCTCGATCCAGCTTCCCTGCGCGGGATTTGGCCGCCGTGTTTTGTTGATCACGCCGGTTCGGTGACTTGCGGACCTTGAAAACACGAAGCCCAGCTCGTTTTATGGTTTGCTGAATTCGCGGAACGTCGCGAATCGAAAGGTTTGGATTACATTTGAAATAATCCAACACCTTCCGGGCCTTCACAGGGTCACCTGTCTTCGCTTTTCTTCCACTTCCAGCCCGCCGCTTGGTCGTTTGGGACTCCTTAAACGATTTTACCACCCGCGACACAGTTGTATGGGTGATTCCCAGTTGTCTCCCGATTCATCTCATGGTCGCAGTCGGATTTTCCATGACGGCGTGCTAAGTTCTCCGATTTTCTTCTCGTTTCGATGACATCTCAATAACCACTGAACCGATTGTTATGACGTCTTGCACATGTAAACAATTCACTCCAAACTAGTTATACCCAGATTTTCATCATTTTTTACCCACGTACAAAAAAGTAACACACGTATAAAAATGGTGCATTTTTTTCGAATACAGGAATTACACTATTCAGCCGTTATTCGGCAGAAATTAAGAAGAAAAATCCCATGAACTTATGCCAAATCTAGATGGAATGCATTAGAAAAATAACATATTTCTTTCGAACAGTGTAGCTTTTGCGACGCATCATTTATGTGCATGATATTGAACAGAAGTTTCTCACTGGTATTTCGATCTGTGTAGTCAAGGCCGCACTTTGGGCCGTGGAATTTGCGTGTTCGGCACATTTTTCGAAGTGGAAGTTTAAAATCTGCACGTTGTGGGACTGCTGCAGACAAGTTCCTCCTCAGCATGTCGCGGTAAATTTCGCTGTAGATAGAAAGAAACATTGAATTTTCTTCGTTATCTAATGCACTTATAGGGAATGCTAGATTTGGCATTAATCAATGGGAATTTTCATGTAAATTTAAGTCAGATGTAGCTGGAAACAGGTCTGTCGCATGAAAGATCGCAAACAATGTTGTATTCAGTATGAAAGATTTCAAACAATTACGTTGATTACGCTTGCTTTGGCTTGAAATTAAACGAGGGAAAATTTTATGCGTTTGGTAAAATTCATTATTTTCTTCTGTGTAGAATAAGACTTGCTCTTTTGAACCTTGTTTTTTTTTCGAAGGTTCGGAAAGTGTGAAAGTGCATGAGTTTTTTGGGTATTAAATGCATGGAGTCCCAGATCCTGTTTGGGAATATTGTGAATGGACGATTTCGAAACATTCAGATTGGCAGCCATATTCTGTACCAACCGTTGAGATTTTAGTCGCGAATCAGGAAGTTGACGGTACCTTCTGATGGTTCGATAAACGAAACCGTGCTTTAAAGTAGGTTTTTCAGATTTAAAGTTCTGTCCAGTTAGAATCCGGGATCACTTATTGTGTTGATGATTTGGCAAGGAATATGCTGCTGCGGAGCAAAGACCAAAGTGTTCGCGACGAATAAGAGGATGGACTGGAAGCTGTACAAGGAAGAATGCCTCAAAAATCACGTACTACCTTTCATTAAAGCCCATAAAGGTCCCGTGAGGTTTTGGCCAGATTTGGCGAGTTGCCACTACAGCCGGGAAGTCATCCAGAGAGAGATTTTGGGCAATAATGAAGCGGAAGCTTAAGAAAAGTGGAAAAACGGCTCGGGACGCAACTCAGATGACCAAAATGAGGAACAAATGTGCCAAGAAAGTTGACTTCGGAAGTGTGCAGCGTTTGATGCGAGGAATAAAGAAGAAAGTGCGAATTTTCATTAGAAACGAAGAAAAATTATTTGCATTGATATTTTTTCCTTAAAAAAAATGAATTACCTTTGTTTTGATGTACTAAACTTATTTGTACGTCAATTCGTTACCGCGATATAGATGATTTTATTATTCCGGATTCTAAATGGACATAGCTTTAGAAATAGCGCGCACATTTGAAATAGCGCCTCACATTTCAGTAACTCACATTTCAATAACTTTTAAATCACCGAGTAACGAAAGCTCCATAGTCCTTGAAAGAAAGACACAGAATGAAAACAAGCAAACATGGCACGGATTCATTTGCACAATCCATAAGAAGAATAACACCAATACATTCACAATACCTGCTGCGCAGTTAGACGACCACATCGAAATGAAAAGGTGTATGAGAATATATTGAACACGGAGTAGTGTCAGACATTCCAGCTTGTGAAAAATATATCCTTATGGTCTTCCGACAAACAACACCTCCTACACGTTGAACGTGAAAACACGCTCTGGAACCCTTTATAGAACCGCAGTGATATCACATGAATGAATCCCTACTGCAATTATATCATGCTCATTCCGTCGGATGGCCGAGCCTCATCTTAGGCAATATGCATTCCTCATCACTATTTGCTCGGAAAACAACATGTGGTGGTTAGAGCATGAATTTCATGAGACAGCAGCATCCCGTACCGTTCCGTTCCGTGCTCAATGTTGATTTCCAGGATGAATGTTATCCTCACAGCCCTTCTGTTTTGCAAGCAAGCAAGCAAGTAAGCAAGCAAGCACGATTAACTGGCACAGCTTGACCGACATAGCAATGCTTTTTCTAGTAAATGGAATGTTGAATAAATAATTATTTGTACACGGAGCTCTCATATCGGAAAACAAGCTTCCATTGAGGAAAATGAGTAGGATCAAGGTTCGCATGCACGAATGGTGAACGTAAGCAACGACGATGATTACCAGGGGAAAAAAACGTTTCTTCGATTCTGCTCCGAGTTGACCTAGAAAGTATGTTGGAATAATGATAAAGTAAGTATAGAAAGGCAATAACCAACGTAAACAAAAACTAGGCTACAAGCATTTTACATGGTGAGAGGGAGATAACACTCGAAGTTGTAAAGACTCATTCATCTCTTAGTCATGATTCGTTAGCAAAGCCGTCGGCATCAAGTTGCCGTTTAATCATGGGGCAAAAGGTCTTCGTTGAACAAAAAACACTTCTGTAACCTTGAATCAAAGGAAAAAGCGTATAATACGTGTGTGTGTGTGCGGCTTAACTTCAAAAGACTCTCATTTACAGTCTTGGCTGTGGAAAGATGGCTTTTGACGTTCGTTGGCGCTTTTTATCAAACCATTATCGACGGTAGGAAATTGCTTATTCGCTCTTTGTGTAAGAGGATGTTTCGCAGCGACGCCGTCGACGACGACGATGAGAGGAAAAGTTGTCATGGAAAATTAGCATGGGAAAACCGACACAAGAGATGGTTCTATGCTTGGCTGGACTGCCTCCTTTCCCATCCCCCTTTACTTGGATAGGATAAACGTTCGGTTTAGGGTTTCCTTTCCTAAGTAAACCGTAAAATTGAGAAACATGTTCATTCGAGCAAATTTAACCAACAGTTGATTTAAATTTCATCCATCTAGATTTATTCATTGCAATCCGATTTCATTTGTAACCACACAAGCATGGCACCGACAACCGACACATGGGTGGTCACACGTCCCTGGTGGTCGGGGACTGGATACTGAAATAGCATAAAATTCTTTGAAATATAGCTTTCATTCCGAGTCACTGCCAGCTGGTGCGCTGCTGTAGATTCATTGAGAATACAATTCTTCGGTCAAAGGAGCAACATGTTACACGCGAGGTACACTCCGAGACGTCGAGGGATGATGACGACGACGACGTTGACTGGAGTTGGTATTTATTTCAGAACACGTCCCACATGTATTCATGAACGTGCTACCAATGTCAACCCTTTGAGTGCGGTTGTTGGTATTTGTAGTCTGTCGCCCTTCCGATTCGGAGACGTTACTTTTCGGAACGGAGCGGGCATTGGGGAACGTTGGGGAGTGACAGGTTGGTGAAAAATGGTTTGGATTAGACGTCAATTCCCGGAAGGATTGTGTTCGCTTTGTTTTGAATTGGGATTGAGTTACGTTTTCATAGAAACGCTAACTACGATTTCTAGTGACAAGTGATCTCTAGTAAAAATTACATTGAAAAGAGGGTAGAGCCTATTGTATATGTTTTAAGCGATACGCTGACAATAAAATGTATTGTTTTCCGCCATAGAACCTATTGTGGATGGCAATTTTACATTAGAAAATGGGGGGGTAATGTATCTTAACAATAATGAATTTTTCGAACAATTTATAATCAAAATCATTCATTGTATTATTTTTCTATTCTCGAAAATTTTACTACAATAGAAATATTTTTTAAGTGATCAATTAAAGTGTTCATTTAAAATTTCCATGTATTTCAATTACAAAATTTTTAAAAACAATAAATTTGTGTCTACCATTTCTGTGTGTCTTATTTTATTCGAGCACAGTCTTTAAGACCATCCGTGCTGATGAATCTTGGCAAATCCTTTACAAATATCTTCATTCTAAACTTGTTAATGATTTTGTATTTGTATTTGTGTGTATTGTATACATTCATCCGATGGCAAGCTCTCAATGAATAAAACTAAACTAAACAAGATTAATTCTTACACACTGCCCAAATATGCGAAATAAAATTAAAATATAATAACGGGTGTCCACTAAATAATGAGAACGAAAAGAATGGGTCAGGAAAAAAATACCAGTGAAGTTTTGTTCAAACTGATTTATTTTATTAAAAGGGTCAACTTAAATCTTCAAACTAAGTTTAGTGAATATTGTCATATGGTCCGTGGTCCGCCGTGCGGCGCAGCTTAGTCGTTATGCTGGAACATGACCGTTGGACGGCAGCCACATCGATTTTTCGGATGCAGCTTTTGATCCTGTTGGTAAGTTGCTTGGTGTTCTTGGCCTTCCAATTATCCTTGTATACCATGGAGCTCAAAAGACCGAAGAAATCCTCGATAGGACGGCACTGTGGCAAATTTGTCGGATTCCGGTCTTTTGGGACATATGGTATATTTTGGCTCTCCAAAAACGTTAGCGTTTTTTTTGCGTAGTGCGATGATGCCTTGTCCGGCCAAAACACGTATTTGCCATCCGAGTGATGTTGTTTAAGAAATGGGATGAGTATTTTCTGCAAACACTCTCTTTGGTACACCTCCTGGTTGATGGCCAAACCGCTTGGTTTGAACCACGGCTTCGAAATACCCTTATCGGATATTACGATGTATAACATAACCTTCGATTCAAATTTGTGCTTGAAATTATACATTACTTTTGGAGGAGTAGTAGATTTGTCCTTAGTGTAGAATCGGTCGTTTCCTGGTATCTGAGACTTCGAAAGAGGAAAGTAGCTTTCGTCGTCCAGAACGAAAGATTTTCCGCCGTAATTCCGAGTCATCCAGCGGCATTGGGATTTCACGGTTTGAATCTGCTCATCTGTGTACTCTGGGGATCTGGTTTTCTTTCTACACACTATTCCTTCTTTCTTTAGCGTCTTGCAGATGAGTGACTTCAAACAATGGAACTTTCGGGCTGCTTCCCGTTGACTTACCGAATCCTTGTTGTTGAACATGCTGCGCAGCGAGCGGAGCGTTTTCTCATTCATTATTTTCGCTGGACGGCCGCAACCTTTCTTCCGGGTTACTCTCATGCATGCCAGGATACGGTATACGGTGGATACCGGAACTTTTTCACGACAAAAATGGTCCACCGTGTATTTTTTTTCCACGATCTTCGTTCGCTTGAAAGAATTGTACAACGCGCGCGCGCAGTTCTTCCTGTTTCGACGGCATGCTGAACACGACTGAACATGTTAGAGTGAAATAAGAGTGTATGAAAATTTTCTGGAGAGTGCAACGATTCATTCATCTAAAGTGACATTTCTATGCGGCCGTTTTGTTCTGATGGAAAAGTATTGAAATCATTCTCATTTTTTAGTGGACACCCGTT
>JASCZW010018640.1:0-15084 GCA_034211315.2 Aedes japonicus | reverse complement strand
AAACTTTTGATAAGTATTTAAAACAAAGTAAAATAATATTTCTACCTACTTTTCCGTAGACACCAAAGCGCTGAAATATCAAGAAAAGTGTGAAAAAACTTTTGACCGTCTTTTTTTCAGATTGGTCCCAATGTGCGGGTGTCAATTTTTTCGAGCTCTGGCTGGAGATGATTGGGTTCGATTCTCCCGGTCTGGTGTAGGAATTTTTCGTTAAGGAAAATATCTCGACTCCCTGGGTATAGGGTATGATTGTACTTGCCACACAATCATACAACTAATGTAAAAATGATACCTGGCATCGAAAGCTCTTAATTAATAACTGTGGAAGTGCATTTAGAACACTAAGTTGAGAGCAAACAATAAGCGAAAACGAAGAACCTTAGCGAGAGAACTTGCAGATGCCGGCGTAGTGTCTGTCACGGGACCCAAACGGGTCGACCTGCAGAAACCCTTACAGGATACTGTGGACAATGTGTCTACTTGAACACTAGAGCTAGGTATCGAATTCTCTACGGAGAAAACGGAGTTGGCCGATTTTTCTGGGAGGCATAGCTAAGCTCAACTGAAGCCTCAAATTATGAGTACACCGATAACTCATTCCATGTCATTTAAATATCTTGGGGTCTGGTTCGATTCTAAGTGCATCTGGAGATCCCCCATTGAGTATCTGAAGCGAAAGTGCCAACAAAGAATCAACTTTCTTCGACCAATTACCGGAACCTGGTGGGGAGCACATCCACAAGATCTTCTACCGGACACAGGTTTTGTCGGTTATAGAATACGGTAGTTTTTGTTTTCAGTCAGCGGATCGGTCGCACATCATCAAATTGGAATGTATTCAGTATCGGTGTCTTCGTTACGCGTTAGGTTGCATGGCGGTTAGCGAAGTACTGCAAGGCGAAGCTATGAACCCACAGGTTATCGGAAACTTTGAGAAGCTTCTTGAGTTAAATCCTTAAACTCGCCTCAAGACTTTGTACCACGGGTACTTAAAACACAGGATGTCAGCCCTTCACCGAATATTCCCAATCGTGTTCAGTGTGCAGTGTGAGTTTTAGGTGTTAAACAACTAGACAGATACTGGCGCTTCATCTCCAATCTTTCTCAAGATTTCTGAAACCCTCGCCATCATGATCTGGACCACCTTGAGGTCCGCGTTTTGGTACATGTGGTGATACAGGATTTGAGTTTTTAAGCTATGCTGGTTTTTCAACCATTTTCGAACACCGGCTGTGACAGTATGGCCCATTACGAATCGATTGGATGCGCCACAAGCAGCACAGCTGTTTCAAACCAGTTAATATTACTTCAATGCAACACAATTATGTCACAATCAAGTTTATGTAGCTTTGTGTTGCTTGGGACCTGGGGTAGGTTTGGGAAATTGTCTTCCTCACGTACAAACAGTTTGTTGTTAATGGTCAGCCAATCCAGAGTGGCCTTTGCAAAGCTAGGGCAAGCCAGAACACAATCTCTTCATCTTTATGGGGAGTTTTACCAAAGAAAACATTTTTGATAAATAGTTCTACGTGTAGACTTTCGTATTGATCGCCACACCCTTACTCTTTTGTACGTAAAGGTTAGATATGCCAACGGTTGAAATGCCCTCCGACACCAATATCTTGGGCTCAAACTGGGCTTTTCTAGCATATCTAACCTTATCGGGTGTAGTGTTCAACTCGTCGTAGTAGCCTATGTTCCCAGCAACTGGTCGAAGGACGTAAAGTAACATACCCTTTAACGTGTTACGTCATCTGCATTAACCCTGTCGTTATAGCTTACTTCATGGACATAGCTAAATAACGTCTTGAGCTGTGTCTGGAAACGTTCGTAGATAAAGACCATCGATAGGGTGCGGCAGAAAATAATGCGAAAATTTGTTCTATTTCTTTCAAATCCCATTTTCAACTAATTCAAGCAATAATATCAACATTTCCGAGTACAGCTATGTTTATAAAGTGCTTTTAAACAAATTTATTCAATGTGCCCTCCATTTTTATTAATAACATCCTCGAGCCGACGCCGGAAGCCACAGTATGCCTTTCGGACGAAGTCCTCCGACATTGACTGCCATGTGCGTGTTATGGTTGACTTTATGGTTTTCACACTAGGGTGTGATGTTTTGCAGGCTCGTGCTTCAACATATGCCCAAATCGAATAATCCAACGGATTAAGATCTGGAATGCTAGGGAGCCACAAATCCTTCGGCCAAAACTTCATATTATCGTTCAACTATTGTTGGGTTCGATTGCACGTGTGACTCGGCGCTCCATCCTGCTGTAGGACAACGTTTTGGTCCTCGGAGAAGTTGGCCTTCACCCAGGGAAGCACTTGTTCCTTTAAAATACCGATATACACTTCGGAGAACAGGATTATCATTTTTTGCTTCTTCAACAAGGAAAGCAATCTCTTGGAACGAGTCACTCGTAGCTCCTTGACCCGATCCGAAATCAAGTGGCGCCCCACTCTGGCTCTGGAAGATGTATGCTGGTATTCTTTGATGATTCTCCGCATGGATTTCTCCGAAATTTTGGCTTCCTTTGCAAATTTTCTTATGGAACGCACCGGGTTGCCAGCAATTTTTGCAGACCGATTTGATCACGTTCGGCGTGCGTGCAAGCGCGGACATCGCTTCCAGCTTCCGCTGCTTAGAACCATCCTGCAGGGACTTTTTTATGCGGTAAACTGTTGCCAAATGGCACCCTACCACCTTGGCAATCTCTTTCGGCTTCTTCTGGGCGAGCAACAAACTGGGGATCACTTCTTTCGCGAACATTTTGACGAGTTTACAATAAAACAAATAGAATGTTTGGATGCAGAACTTGAAAGTTAATATAAACAAATACACTTTCGACAGAGAAATTAGTCACTAGCAACACGAATTAAACCCAACACTCAAGTTTGAACATTTTCGCATTATTTTCTGCCGCACCCTGTAAGCGCTGTGGTTGCGAACAAAGTGAAGGAAGAATTTGGGCAGCAGAGCTCGATGCTGTCTTCAAAGGCGTTGCTTGCAGGATTTCAGAGAAAAAAACTATGTTTAGATAATTTTTGACTATAACTGATTGATACAAGAAATGAGAAGAGAAATTAGTATTTTCCATTTAATTCCAACCACCTTTGCTTATTTTGACAGATACGCTTATTTCGTCTATAATGTGCAGACTTCTTCAGTGCCGTGTACTAATAACTCGACTGAGTTCGCCAGTCGAGTTATTAGTATACGACACTGAAAAAATACGCGTACCTGTCAAGATAATCAAAGGTGGTTGGAATTAAAAGGCAAATACTAATTTTTCTTCTTTTTTCTAGTTACAGGTATTCCACGAAACAGCTCAAACTCTCTAGGATTCATTTAGAACTTATTGGTCGTTCCAAGAAGGAGCTACAAAATTTAACATAAGAGCTACAAAATTTGAAAATGCGACGATGTAGCGAGGATTTGCAATAAATGAAACGTTTCTGGGCTCAGAGAACTGTCTACGAACTGTCAACGATGTATGGACGTAACGATACAATATGGACGCAACGCACGTGTATCATCTTGTACTTAACAACCTCGAATGCTTTGCTATTTTTCTCCGATGCTCGTGCTTCTAGAAACTTGAAAGATATGGAGTGATCTTTGTTCTTGTTTGCAAAATCAGAGACCAAACCATGTTGCGCAATACGCAAGAAGCCCGATTTGTGGCTGCTATCCGTCATTTTCCCTAAATGAAGCAAGACAGAATTTCAGATTGAGCAATTTCCTCAGAAACTTCAAAAATATCATTTAATACAATTTATGTTCACTTTCAGAAAATTGAGGCAAAAATGTGCGAAAAATGCGGGAATTTTAGGACTACGATTTTGTGGCCACCCTGTAGCCTGCTATGACATTCAAAAATTCATTGGCCATGAAAGTTTTAAGTTCTAGAAGAGGAAAGAGAAGTGCATTTCTGGAAATTTTGATTCCATTAATAGTTGCTTCCAGGAGGATCAAATGCTTAAAGGAGAACAATAAATGACATTTTTATTCTAAGAAAGTGCGTTATCATCTCTTGATACATTGATTATCATCTTGATAAGAAAACAGTTAACACTCCCCACCTCCCCGCCAAAAAATAATAACTTCGCTTCATTAAGCTCCTCCACCGCAATCTGTCTCCTGGCGTGATATAACCTTTTCTCTACTGCACCAGCCTTGCTTCACCTACATTAATTCGAAAACTCGCAATCTACGAGCGCACAACAGCACACATACACACCCTCAGCATACACCACCCCGTTCAAAACGCCGACACACGCCGTCCCGAGTCACATCTTCTTGTCTCATTTCGCGTTGCGTCCAATCCAGTCGGGACTCCCCTGGAAATGTCCTGCTGACTACAAACGCAAGCTGCTGGCCCCCGCAAAACTTCAGTCAGTACTCGTCCTAGTTCAAAAATCGTGAATTAGAATCCGTCGACCGTCAGCCAACGCGCGCGGAGAGGAGAAACGGCGGGGCGCCTGGCGAGGGTCTTCTGTCCCGCTGATGTTGCCACCTCCATGGACTGCCACCGTGGCCGTATGAGTATGATTGCTGAAAATTTAATGAGATGAAATTTTAGGTTTTCGTCATCCAATTTAGATTTCTGGTGCGAGAAATGTGTGTATACGACTGTCTCCTCGATTTCTCACTGTCTCTGGCCGAGTATCACGGTTCTGTGATATTGTGTTTTTGTTTCCTCACGTGTCCGAGTGCGTACGTGGGGGCAGGAACGCTGTGCACCCGTTTTCAGAGGACGCTACCGTCGTCGGCGTCGTCGTGGTCGTTATCGTAGGCGACGTCGTGTGCTCCATCGAGCGAATTTCGGGGACATGATGCCGTTGCTGCTGCCTCTATCAGCCAGTGCACGGGAGTAGGCATCCGAACGAAATATAAAAATTATAAAAGTACGAAACTGGATAAATTGCTTCTGCTTCTGTGGGGGGAGTTCCGAGAGTTTCAAACGAGAGATAGAGAGTACGCGCAACGAGGTGTGTGGCTCTAGAACTACTAAGCAGCCTCACGCACGTACGAGGCCAACGGCTGGAGCTCCCGATATGTGCGCTTGGAGGAGAGTGTCCTAGCTCTGGTGATTCCATGGCCGGTCAGTAGTCCTCTGACCAGTAGTCCTGATGAGTTTTCAATTTTTAATATCCTTGTTCTGAATGCCGGTTCCTCCAGTTTTGCTCTCTTCTACATTTCAGCAGCAGACAGCAGTCAGTGCGAGCTTCATGCTACCAATTCGCTGCGTTGGGCTTCCACATATATGGAGTGCAAAGAATTATAAATACGGTATTGTGTAATATATTTTTACCGGAATGAACATGACGTTCCGGACATGTCCGGGCGGTGTTTCGGGTTGTAAAATATTCTATCAGATTCAAACTTTGATAGAAACTTATTATTAATGAAACAGTTTTGATGTCATTTATGAAACGAGGTCCATTTCTTTACTGCTTTTCTTATTTGTGTTTTTTTAGGGATCATTATATTGAAAAAACTGTAGCCTGTAAAGGATAATTGAATGAAAAGTGCCATTTGTTTCTTTCTCCTTTCTGAATTTTGTATAATCAGAGCCAATATCCAATTCAAATCCAATTCTATTCAGACCACATGAACTCCATGGGAAGGAACAAGGATAGCTTAGGGTAGGTGGTTAAGATAGGGCGTTTTGGACCGGTTAAAAATGCTACAAAAAGAAAGTTATAAGTCGGCTTGACACATTACTTGACACTGAAAAAGTCTGTAAGTCGCAGAAGAAATAGGCCTAACTGTCAGAAGATAAGCCTTCTCCAATAGAATTTAAAGGAATTGGCACGCGTTTACTAGTGATTTTTGAAAAGTGTTTCTATTTTTTTATATTAAAAAGTGATAAAATGAAGTGTTGATTTGAAATTATACCTGCTTCCCAATCACAATCGTTCCACTAACACGCAGTTTTTTTAAAAATAGTTTTGTTTTTAAAGTGAATGTAATCATAAAATCTTTAATTTACAGTTCTGCATCACAATGATATACGGCAAACCCCGAAAAGATAGAGAGAGTAATTCCCTGTAGTTCGTATAAATGTGACCAAGCCATTTGAGATGCCACTGTAAGTTTCATGTTGTTTTTACGCTGCATAGTTGCTATATCAAAGTAGCATCTCTCTATGATTTGCTTTAATTTGAAAGTCAGCTGTCGTATACCGCACGTATTCAAATTATAATTAGAATTAGAATTGCAATTTAGTTATGTTTGGTGTTTAGTTCAGGACAATCAATGAATTAACATTGAAAGAATTGCCACGCTAATCAAACTGCACTTCCGGTCGTGTCCCTTAACTACTTGATGTCAGGCGTCTACAAACTGTTTCTAGCCTCGTCTAAGCGTAAATTGCGGCAAAGCCCGTCGGTAGCACCTCTTTCATTCTGAACGGGCCCTTCGCATCTTACAAAACCACAAAAGTTATGGCCACGGTCTAGAAGTCAACTGCATAGGAACACTGAAAACTTATTTTCGTAAACTAGCTTTCACTCGTTTCGTAAACATAGATTTTGTACATAGAACAAATGTCTCGTAAATCGTATGAAACTTTCATATTGCTTGTCATCTGACAAAATGCTATCATTACAACTCTTTTGTACATAGCATAGCATAGCATAACATAAACCAGGTTGCACAATATTGTAGGTGGTACAAGCTCTGAACTATTGTTAAACGGGAGACGCACCTTCATCGGTTTCTGTTAGATAGTGATTTGGGAGCAATGCCTACCTCTTAGATAAAGGGTGTATCGCCTTCGAACAGACCAGAGCTGTCCTTGCCACGTGCTTGCAACTGGTGGGAATAAGGAAGGAATGTTAGTCCGACACTTACTTAAAAGAGATTCGGAGAACTCCACGACCACTCATAAGTGTCCCGGGAAATGTGGAATTACGTTAGTTGGGAGAGTAAGTTTCAGGATACGCTAGGCAAGCTGTAGTACAATCATATTTGAATATTTAACATTTATCAGAACATGCTTCTTACCCGAAAAATACATATATTTTGTATTTCAGTTACCTCCAAAGTTCTCATGTTTGGTTGAAATTTGTGTTTCATTTGTATGTGAGCCCCCTCTTTCCAGAAATGCGAGGTACCCCTAAGTATCATAAGAATCTTCTCCGGCCCAAGAAATCCCTCCATACAAAATGTCATAGTTCAGTAGTTCTCGAGACAGACAGACAGACAGACAGACAGACAGACAGACAGAGGAGAGAGGCTGATAGACACAAATTCATTGATATATATAAACTTAAAAAGCTTTACCGTACTCCATTCCCTTTGCCACCTAACCATGGATGCGGCTCTAGTGGTCTTTCTAATACACTGAAGTTTTTTTTACGACGGTAATGGTACCGCGTTATTTAAAAAAACCACGTAAAAAAACCGCGTTATTTCAAAAAACGACGTAAAAAAACCGCGTTATTTCAAAAAACGACGTAAAAAAAGTCAAGGAATTAGAAATTATATTTCATATTCATATTGAAAGGATATGGTCATAAAAATGTATAGGTGGTGGAAAAACATGGTTCTAGTAACATTGGCCACCGGGAATCTGCTACAAATGGAAAGAGGTTGTTAATTCAATGTGTGAGCAAAGCAGTCCAGAGTAGTTATAGAGAGTTTTTGACTTCGGCAAAGTTTCTCAGTGTGTCATTCGTCGTCTTTTGACATTATGATATTAGTTCCACATCATGCCACAGAGATGGCGCTGCAGTATATCTTTTCTAAATCAAGCGCAAGAGATTTGCCATCTTCAGCAAAGTTTCTCAGTATGTCATTTATTGTCTTTTGACATTATCATATTAGTTCCACATCATGCCGCAGAGATGACACTGCAGTCTATCTTTTCTAAATTAAACGCTTGAGAGTTGCCGTTTCCGGTCTTTCTTCAAATAAGGTAAGAAAAACAATATATAATATACTAAATAAAATTGTTGTCCAAATTTCAAATACTACCCTACTCTCCAGCTTTGGATTGTTAAGCCATTTAAACGCCAACTAGCCGTTGTGTGCCCAACAAAAATAAAACACCTGTAAAAGAGTCCGACAGGGTACCCGGGTATCCACCAAATTCAAATGGTTGTCATTCTGGCAAATATAGGCCGATTGTAGTTTTGTTTTCACCGTTAGTTTCAGAAACTCATCTGCTTTATGAAACTTGGCAGCAACGTCCATTTGGATTCATCTGGTTCCCGTAAATCCTGGTTTTCGGGGCTGAGGTTAGGTACGGAGACACTATTTGGGAATATCAAGTGAATTTCTGGAAAAGACTGTCAAAACCTTTGGAATAATTCCTTAAAATACATTTCTATTCCATATACCTCAATATGCCAACTTTTCCCGGACCGGTTATTCCAGAATAGGTTCCCAGAAGGCCTAAAGTGGCCACGAACATATATAGAAGGAAACCCCAGCAATATGGGTATCAATATTCAGGAAATTTCTTCAGTAAGATATCTGTCAACATTGTGTGGCCTTTTGATGAGGTGTTCTCAGACTGGTTATTCCGGAACAGGTTCCGGTGGACCTTCAAGTGGCCATTAACATTTTCAAAATAAAACCTCGGCAATATGGGTATCAAAATTCATGAAATTTCTTCATTAGGATATTTGTCCACAAACCAGTTTCCGGAACAGGTATTCGTGGGGCCTCGAATGGCCATGAACAAATTTTAAAGGAAACTTTGGCAATGTCTGGCATACGGGAAACTGTACTAGGATGACCGTTACGTTGATTAGACGTCAGATGTCCATAAAACGTTGAGAATATCCTACTTAAGAAATTTCATAAATTTTGATACCCATATTGCCAGAGCTTTCTTCTAAAAATGTTTATGGCCAATCGAAGCCATACGGGAACCTGTTCCGGAATGACAGCTCCAAGGACAAATCGTAAGATGGTCACAAAACGTTGAAAAATATCCTACTGAAAAAAAGTCATGAATTTTGATACTCATATTGCTAGGGTTTACTCCAGAAAATGTTTTTGACTACTCCAGACCTCACGGGAACCTGTTTCAGAATGACCGGTTCAGGGACAAACGGTCACTTCAAGGCCTACTTGTCTGGTGAACTCAGGATTACAAGGAACAAACGCTTGAGAAAATTTCAAGCAGTTCGATACACATATTGTTATGGTTCCATTGAAAAATGCTTATGACCAGCAACGGACCATTGGGAAACCTTCTCCGGACTGGCCACTTGAAGTACCATACATCCGATGGACCCAAAACAAGAAAAGTCAAACTGCTGAAGAAATTTTAAGAAGTTTGATACCCATATTGCTGGATTTCTACCAAAATCCACGATCAGTATCATTACTTCAGTACATATAATAAACTGTAAACAACAATTTTTCTTTTTCAAAAAAAGTATTGTTCAGAGGCTAAATTGGGAAATGTACAATCAACATCAACAATCAAATTTTTTTCACGTATATTGTGACTTGACTAATTTTACGTTGTTTTTTTAGATAACGCGGTTTTCTTACGTCGTTTTTTTTTTAAATAACGGACCGCGTAGTAAAATATATTTTCCTAAAGAAGCTTTAGAGAGTTGCCGTTCTCAGTAAAGTTGTTGAGAATGTAAAATATTGTCACTTGATATCATCAGATTCAGATATCATCAGATCCAAATTGCGCCGCCAAATTCTAAATTGCCAAAACGTGCTCTAGGAAAGTGCTGTCTTTAGCAAAGATGTTAATTATATAATAAAGGCATTCCAAATAATCACGTTAGATCCAGACCGTGCGTCAGAGATGGCGCTGCCATATTTCCGGTATAAATTAGAACTAATATGATAATGTCAAAAGACTGAAAAAGACATACTGAGAAATTTTGCCACGGACGGTAACTCTCTAGCACTTCATTTGCAAAAGATAATCTGCATCCCCATCTCTACAGTATACATAATGTGGAACTAATATAACAAAGTCAAACGACGACAAACAACATACATACTGAGAAAGTTAGCCTAAGACGGCAACTCTCTAGCGTTTAATTAAGAAAATAGAGACTGCAGCGCCATCACTGCGGAATGATTTGGAACTAATTTGATAATGTCAAAAGACGATGAATGACATACTGAGAAACTTTGCCGAAGACGGCAAATCTCTAGCGCTTAATTTAGAAAAGATAGACTGCAGCGCCATCTCTGCGGCATGATGTGGAACTAATATGATAATGTCAAAAGACGATGAATGACATACTGAGAAACTTTGCTGAAGGTGGCAAATCTCTTGCGCTTAATTTAGAAAAGATAGACTGCAGCGCCATCTCTGCGGCATGATGTGGAACTAATATGATAATGTCAAAAGACGATGAATGACATACTGAAAAACTTTGCTCAAGACGGCAAATCTCTAGCGCTTAGTTTAGAAAAGATAGACTGCAGCGCCATCGCTGCGGCATGATTTGTAACTAATATGATAATGTCAAAAGACGATGAATAACATACTGAGAAACTTTGCCCAAGACGGCAAATCTCTAGCGCTTAGTTTAGAAAAGATAGACTGCAGCGCCATCTCTGTGGCATGATGTGGAACTAATATGATAATGTCAAAAGACAATGAATGACATACTGAGAAACTTTGCCAAAGACAAAAACTCTCTATATCTACTCTAGACTGCTTTGCTCACACATTGAATTAACAACCTCTATCCATTTGTAGCAGATTCCCGGTGGCCAATGTTACTGGAACCATGTTTTTCTACCACCAATACATTTTTATGACCATTCATATCAATATGAATATGAAATATAATTTTTATTTCCTTGACTTTTTTTACGTCGTTTTTTGAAATAACGCGGTTTTTTTTACGCGGATCGCGTAAAAAAAACCGCGCAAAGAAAACTTTAGTGTACCTCTTGTTCTAGTTCGAAGCACTCTAAGTCCTCTTTACAATACCTATGGCCATCAACCCCGCTAGGACTCAGACCGCATCGCGTGATACCGTTCGGTACCTCTCTTAGGCACGTAAGCCTGAACGTACTCTCTAGCTTACTCAGGTAGCTCTTGGTACTCAAGCCGGTTATCGAAGTATGGACAGGGCGACACTGGCTAGAATCTTACACTTACTCCCTTGCACCGCCTATTCGACATCATGCGGGATAATGCCGATATAACCAAAGAGGCTTTCTTGTAGGCGTAAATGACAGCTGATCCCCAGGTCCCTCATAGACCTCTTCGATTTGATTGGGCAGTAACCTAAACTAATCGTCGCTTGTTGCTCAGATTTTCGATTGTTAACAACCGTGACCCCAGTCTTATAATGGACTGACTCCAGTTTCCTGGAACTCATCCATCTAACCACAATGCCAATGGAGTGCAAGGCCTTTAGCTCCTCCTCCTCGATGAATTTGCCACATATCTCTAGGGAACGTCCATGTTACGTCACGCAAAAATTGACTTTTATAAACCACCCCCCCCTGTCACGTTTTTGTATGGACCTTCAAATTTTTTTGTATGGATCGTCACGTTTTCTAACCCCCTCCCCCTTCTGCGTGACATAATTAATGGACCTTCCTAGGGTGATGTTGTCTGCAAACCTGACAATCTTCACCTTCGAACCGTAGCCATCGTACATCGTGCTCCATAGCACCGGACCCAGGATCGAACCTTGTGGGACGCGTGCGGCGATCTGAACACGTTTCTCTCCTACCTCAGTATTGTACACCAGTAGCTTTCTAAAATCTTGTACAGGTACCCAGGAACCTGAAAGTGGTGGAGCGAGTCGGCGAAAACTGGCGCTATTGAACGCATATCTCACCACAAGGGTGACCACTGCACAGTAGCGGACTCCTCGCCTCTTGCACTGGATTGCCATTTCGGTCGTCTTGGTGACGGACAGAATAGCATCCACCGTCGACTTCCCTTTACGGAAGCTAAACTGGTTGTTAGACAGATCGCCTATACGGAAGGTATAGGCTTCCGTGAAGGGAAGTGTATTATGTCAATCTGTATCCAACAGACATATAGGTCTATATGCCAATGGATCTCCTGGTGGGTTCGCTGTCTTTGGTAGCATCACAAGGATCTGAATTTTCCAGGGGTCCGGGGAGACGACCTTGTCCTGACACTTTTGCATCACCACCCTGACCATTTCGGGATCCAGCACGATAGCCGTCTTGATCGTCAGGTTCCGTCACTTCGTTCACCTTTAGCGACTTTGCTATCGCAATGAGTTCTTCGTTCGTCACCCTCGCCCCGCCGCCGGCCCCCGTTGTGCCGTTGCCATTGCCCACGTGGTCACGGGTGTTCGGCTGAGCCGCCTACCCTTCCGTTGCTATGACAGCGTTAAGGTCTGGGATACTGGAACGTTGGTCATGGGACAAATCAACGGCGTCGGGGGGGGCAGGGACTCGGGTTGTGGTTCGAAAAGAGTCCCCCAACGATCACCTGCAGTAGCTCTAGTTATTGCTCGGATTGAGCCGCCTATCCCGATTACTACGCTATAGGTGTCACCCCACGGATTCTGGGGGGCAGGCCATCAAAGGAGGCTCGCTTGCTGGACTTTATCTCCCTCTTTAGCGTGGCCTTCGTTGCGACTAGTGCCCTCTACGCTCGATTCTTTCAGCGTCGAACCGCGCTCTTTGCATCATCCGTCTTACTCGGAGGCATATTCTTCGGAAATCGGCGATCGACCCCATCCACAAATACACCTCCGATCTTCCATTCTTCGGTTTGATTTCCCTGGGCACCTTTTTAAAAGTCTCTACATCAAAGTAGGACGTCCTCCATCTGTGGGCGAATGGAGTGGAGGTTCCTCCTTCCGCACGCTGCCTTCTATTGTGGACGATACAATAACGAACCGTCAAGTGGTCGCTATGTATGTAGCCGTCATCCACCCTCCGAATGCTAAGCAGCCCAGGACTGCTGAATGTTATATCGATGATCGATTTCGCTCTGTTTCATTGGTAGTTAAGGTTTGCATTTAAAAAAATGGACTTTTTTCGGATGGTGATGAAATCAAAGCTAAGACAGATAATTGCGTTTGATAAATTTCCCATGGAAGGTAATTATATGAGCTTACTTGCAAAAAAATCTACGCCCTTGCCTGCGGCCTTCCGGCAGTTAACCGGAACAGTCGCCATGGCGGACAAAAACATGCGTGTGGGCATGTTTCTTAGTTCTTTCTTCATTTTAATTATCAATTCCTCCTCAGTTTTCGTGACAAAATTGTTGGACTAGATCTTACGCTTCAGGTTGGCCCAGAAATTCTCAATGGGACGCAGCAGGGACACGTTGGGCGGGTTCGCCGACATTGGTACCACATCGATATTCAGCCGGCATCTTCTTCCACGATCGCTTCGAGTAGTTGTCCGACGCCAAATCCAGCCAGAACACCGCGTCTTCGGTGTTATGTTATTTCATGATGAACGACGCAACTTCCGGCAGGTATTTTGTACTATAAATTTCCCCGTTCACGGCCAGTCCGGAGCGAAAAAAGAGCGGCTCTGACATCTATTTCTAGCTGGTTGTCAGCCACAGTATCACCTTCTTGGGAAACTTGGTGTGTGAAATAAACTTCACCTCGGAGCTCACTTCCTTCGTGGGGAAGTAAAATACGAAGTGCCCTGCCAGTCGTTGCCATCCAGGGTGCGATAGGTCTCGGCGTCCATCACCACCGCCACGTCGCGATTCGCCGGGAAAATCGAATTGACCATCTTATTCAACCGCGACCGCTGCGTCATTGCCTACAGCTCCGAAACCAGTTGACGCGACTTCCGCTTCCTGACTTGTATGTTCTTGTTCGCCAGGTACTTTTTCACTGTTTGGCCGGTTGAACTGACCTCCTGGCCAAGCGCACGCAATAATTCAGCCACTTTTCCCTCGGTTTTCCTCTTCAGCGTCCTTTGGAGCCTGTTGTCGCTCAGTGTCGTCGGCCGTCTGAAACCAGGCTTTTTTTCGATGCTCTGATTGTTTTCTAATAGAGCCAAGATGTTGTAGATGCCGGAACGGGTGTATCCGGCGTTCACAAAGAGCCAAACGATGTCCGTTTTCGACATGGTGGGGTGCCGTTCTTAGAACGCAGTTGCTCCACTGTTTTTGCCATCACCGTTAGAGTTCGACTGATAGAGCTATCAAATTTTGTCTGCTGACTCATGGATTCAGGGTGGCCACAGAACCGGGAAAACCGGGAAAACCGGGAAAACCGGGAATTCTAAAAAACCGGCGGAAAAAACCGGGAATTTATGTTCACACGATTGTACATAATTTAGATTGTGTGTTATTATCATCGAGCTCTATGTATTCTTTTCTTAGCGTGTTAATCTATAACGATCTGTGAAATTTTAGAGTGTGTCAATTGATTTACCTTCTATAAATATCCTGCACAGAAAAAAATCTATCTTTAAAACTACCATGAAATTTCAGTAAAATTTACTACGTTTATCTTCAAACCTTCAACGTTTGTGGTATATTTGATAGACCTCATGTTGATACCAACTATGGTTGACTTCAATCGCAGGCATGGTAAAATCAAACGCATTTATAGTCAGGTGAAAATGTTTGGTGTTTGCGCTCAATTAAAACCTCGAAATGGTAGTTTCTACTGTGGTTTTTTGTGCGTCATGCTCATTCGTGTAAGTTTGTAGCGACCAGGGTTGCCACAATATTTTTCGGTCCCATCTTTAATTTTCACCAAAAAATCTTTTTTCGTTCCCATCTTTAAATATCAATCTTGGCAAGAACCTTGCTTCAAACATTCGAATTTAGATGGTCTTATTCAGATTGAAGAAAGTTTGCAATGAGCTTCCCAAGTAAGATAAAAGCCAGCTTCCTATATGCTTGTTTGAAACACAGCAGTTTTCTCCAACAAGTTTCCAAGTCATGATCTTCGATGGCCTGTATCTCATATTTTTCGTAAAAGTACGGATATTGTTTAGAAATTGAATTGAACTCCTTCAAAGTGTGCAGCTTCTTAGGTATAAAACACGATGCAGTTCCTGTGCTGACAACTGACTAGAACGATAGCCATCTGGTGGCAGATCGATGCTGAACGATGCTTCAAATCCAAGATATTTTGTATCATCCGGAATTCCTTGGATCA